>CAJGYO010000005.1:119111645-119311645 GCA_904845875.1 Miscanthus lutarioriparius | reverse complement strand
AGCCATGTGCAGTGCTCCACTAGCTACTTGCGATCTGGTGTATGTGTGCATGCAAATAGGATAGAAGCGCGTGAGCTCCTTCCTATTCTTGGTTCACCGGCCACACACGAAATGCTATGTAAAAGCCTCTTTATTGAAGCACCACCCTGAAACTCTGGTGTTTTCAGTACTAGTGTCCCCATGGAGCTAGGCAACAATTAATGATTGGAGACTCATCAGTGCGTAAACTAAAGACAGTAACCAAGCTTGTTTAGCAGGAGTATCGATCAATTATCACAGTGAGCATTGATCACCTTCATTTGGGCTGGCGGATATATAAAGAGAGCACGCCCAGGCAGGCACCGCACAGCCCACACTCAAACACATTCCAACGCACGGTGCAGGCTAGCCTTGTTAGCTCTCCAAGATGAAATCCGCCGTCGCTCTCCTCGTGGCTGCCTTGGCCCTGGTGGGCTTCTACTTCACGGCGGAGGACCTGGAGTCCGACGAGGCTTTGTGGGAGTTGTACGGCCGATGGGCTGCTCACTACAAGGTGGTGCGTGAGCCCGGCCGCTTCCCGACCTTCAAGGCGAACGCCCACATGCTCCACGGCAAGCAGCGAGACGCGGGCTCGCTGATGGCCCTCAACGTCTTCGGCGACAAGTCCTTCGACGAGGTCATGGCAAGGCAACCACGTCGTGCTTGAAGAGACCCATACCCCCGGAGCTGGAGGAGTTGCCCATCATCGACCTCGACCTCATCACCGCCACGCAAGCTCTCCCCAGCAAAGTCGACTAGAGGTCTGCAAATGCTGTTGTTTAAAAAACTAGATCGTACTAGGGGTAGATTCGAGGGGCTACTCGCTATAGGGTGAACCAAAACCTAGGACACGTTCTAGACAGAGAGACATAGACACAGAGAGGATGGACAAGGATTGTCGAACCTGACACTCCAGAGGGGGAGGGTTCAGAGGACGCCATCATGTTCGTTGGTGTAGTCTGCGCACGGGCAGCGACGGTAGATGAAGAGGGCGATGAAGACGTCGATGTCGATGGAGCGGGCGGCACGGCTGGTGGCTTCCCGTCACTGGCTGCACCCCTCTCTGATCGGATTAGGGTTTTGGTGTCGGTGGGGAGCTTGGCTCAGGTCAACCCCGTCATCAAAGCCACCGGCCCCCACTTTTTATAGCGCAGTGTGTCTAGGGCCCTCCAGCCATGGTGGATTGGGCGCCCCCGATCAGGACGCGAATCAAAGGCCCAACTGGGCTGTTGGGTCCGGTTAGGATTAGAGATCAATCTAACAATCTCCCCCTTGATCTCCTTCCGTCTTTTATTTTTATATCATTTACTTTTGTTCATTCCATTACAGATTAGCGCATAGAGCATGTCTCATCGTCACGGTCAATTGCCGATAGATTTAACAGCTACAACACACCACTCTATTCTGAAATAGATACTTAACTTTGGGCCTTCTTTTGTCCAGGAATTATAGGCTCTTCCTTAAACCCATACCGGCTACATGTTCTCTGAACACGTTGGGTGGTAAGCCTTTTATAAGCGGATCCGCGAACATCTTTTCGGTACTTATATGCTCAAGACTTATGACATGATCTCAGACTTTATCTTTCACAACATAATACTTTATGTCAATGTGTTTGGCAGCACCACTTGACTTATTGTTGTGAGCATACTGTACTGCCAGATTATTATCGCAGTATAATTTAAGTGGTCTATAGATATCGTCAACCACCTTCAAACCGGGTATGAACTTTTTTAGCCAATTCACCTGCCCCATTGCCTCATAACATGCTACAAACTCGGCATACATTGTGGACGATGTAGTGACGGTTTGCTTTGAGCTTTTCCATAAAATAGCTCCCCCTGCGAGAGTGAATACATATCCAGACGTGGATTTTCTATCATCTCCCGTATAATCAGAATCTGAATATCCCACTATATGGAGTGAATCAGATCTTCTATACGTCATCATGAGGCCTTTTGTTCCTTGCAAATAATGCAAAACTTTCTTTACTAATTTCCAGTGTTCTATTCTAGGATTGCTCTAGAACCTGCCAAGTAACCCGGTAACAAATGCCAAGTCTGGGCACGTACATACTTGAGTATATTGCAAGCTTCCGACAGCTGAAGCATATGGAACCGCTTTCATTTGATCGATCTCATATTAGTTCCTAGGGCATTGAAAATCCCCATATCTGTCGCCCTTGACTATAGGAGCAGGTGAGGGACTATATTTATGTATACTGAATTTCTTTAAGATTCTTTCTATGCATGTCTTTTGTGACAGTCCTAATACTTCTTTACTTCTATCTCGGTGAATCTCGATCGCTAGAACAAATGAGGCTTCACCAAGATCTTTTATATCAAAATTTGAGGACAAAAACTTCTTTGTCACCAGTAGTACACTGACATCATTACTAGCAAGTAAGATATCATCCACATACAGGACAAGGAAGATAAACTTCCCATTCTTAAACTTTGCATAGACACAATTGTCCTCTACATTCTATTTAAACCCAAAATTCCTTATTGTCGGATCAAACTTCAAGTACCACTGTCTTGAAGCTTGTTTTAATCCATAAATGGATTTCTTTAGGCGGCATCCCATTCATTCTTTTTCTTCCATGACAAAACCTTTCGGTTGTGCCATGTAAACATTTTCCTCCAAGTCCCCGTTGAGAAATGTCGTCTTTACATCCATCTGATGTAATTCTAAATCGTAATGTGCCACTAATGCCATTATGATTCTGAAGGAATCTTTACATGAGACTGGAGAAAAGGTCTCATTGTAATCAATCCCTTCTCTTTGAGTAAAGCCTTTTGCCACAAGTCACGCTTTATATCTCTCTATATTCCCTTGAGAGTCAAGTTTTGTTTTGTAGACTCATTTGCAGCTTACTGTTTTGGCTCCTTTAGGAATTATTTCCAAGTCCCAAACTTTATTGGCATTCATAGATTTCATTTCATCTTCCATGGCCTCAAGCCACTTTGATGAATGATCACTTCTCATGGCTTCTTTAAATGAGGTGGGATCATCATCCATTTGAAATTCCTCAGTGTTGTATACTTCATAGTCAGCAGGAATAGCTAATTTTCTAACTCTTTGAGACCTTCTAGGGGCCTCCACATTTGGCACATCTTCTGTTTGAGGCTATTTTTGCTCCCCCTCATGTGTGGCAATAGGTTCTATAGGATCCTGAAGAATATGTTCCTCATCATCATTCATTGTTGCCACAGGTGGAATAACAATAGGTGCTGGCACCATAGTATTTTGCACTGTCGGTGCAGCGACAGCAGGTAGTGAGAAAAATGGCTCATGAATCATCGGAGTGGGCTCATACACCCGCTTCTCTTCAAGGTCGATTTCTCGAGTTACCATGCTCCCCCTCATTATTTCATCCTCTAGGAAGACAGCGTGTCTCGTTTCCACAAACTTTGTATGTCTGTCTGGACAGTAGAAATGAAAACCTTTTGACTTTTTTGGGTAGCCAATGAAATGGCAACTTAATATTTTGGGATCTAGCTTCCCAATGTTTGGGTTAAATACTTTATCCTCAGCAGGACTCCCCCCACACGTAAGTGGTTTAGTGAGGGTACTCTTTCTGTCCACAACTCATACGGTGTTTTGGGCACCAACTTACTTGGTACTCTATTGAGAATATGAATGGCGGTTTTTAACGCCTCCATCCACAGGCTCAACGGTAAGGTGGAGTAACTTATCATACTACGCACCATATCCATCAGGGTACGATTGTGTCTTTTAGCTACTCCATTTTGCTGAGGTTCGCCCGGTGTAGAATACTGGGCTACTATGCCATTCTCTTGTAAGAACCTTGCAAAAGGTCTAGGAACTTGGCCATATGAGGTATGCCGACCGTAGTACTCCCCCCATGGTCGGACCTAACTATCTTAATCTTTAAATTGTGTTGGTTTTCAACTTCTGCCTTAAATATCTTAAATTTATCCAATGCTTCTGTTCTTTCTTTGATTGGATAAATGTAGCCATAACAGGAGTAATTATCTGTGAATATTATGAACGAATCATAACCATCCACACTATTTACAGGAAACGGACCACAAATGTCTATGTGAATAATCTATAAAATTCCTTGACTTCGTTTGGCATCTTTCTTAATTTTCTTTACATACTTTCTTTTTTATGCATTATCTGTATTGTTCTAAATCTGAGAGCTCTAATGGAGGAAGAATATCATTCTTAACTAATCTTTCTATTCTCCCCCTTGAAATATGGCCTAAACGATAGTGCCATAATTTCGACAATGCATCGTGAGCTCTCTTTCGTTTTCTGTTTACATCCACAGACGAGAATACATTCATATTATCGCACGCAACGTTCCCATCATCGCATACAACATTCACATCATCACGTAGTGATAACAAATAAAGCTTATTTTGTAAGATAGCAAGACCAACACATGCATTATTAAATGTTATCTTACATTTGTCATTTCTAAAATGGCAATCATATCCATCATTGTCCAAGCATGAAACACTAATCAAGTTTCTCTGTGGGGAGGGAACATAAAGTACATCTCTCAGTAAAAGTGTGAAACCATCAGCAAGCTCTAGAGAAAGATCGCCAACGGCTTCAACATCTGCTTAGACTCTATTTGCAACTTTAACGTGTCTTTCGCTTCTTTGTGTAGTCCTCGTCGAACGGAATCCCTATAAAGAATTAGCAACATGAACAATTGCACCTGAGTCAATTAACCAAGTAGATTTTGAATACTGTACATACATGGATTCATTTATGAACGTAATAATATTCTCACATTTCTTTGCCATGATCATCTTTAAGTAATCGGGATAATCTTTCTTATAATGTCCCGTCTTCTTGCAATAGAGACACTGATCTTTCTCTACTGTGAACTTATTTTGCTGAGGCTAATGCATCATGGGACCCTTTCCCTTTGACTTTGAGGAGGAGTTAGCATTATTATTCTTTTTCTTATTGTCTTTCAAATTATTGATAGAGCCACCATTGGTAGCTTTCATTCTCTCCTCCTCTTGCATACACATAGCCATGAGCCTCTCCATGTCTCACTTCTCGGGCTGTATGTTGTAGTTGACAACAAAAGTGTCAAACACTTTTGGCAACGAAGCAAAAATTAGATGGATAAGGAACTCTTCTTTGAGAGCTAGATCCATTGGTTTTAGCTTGGATGTCAAATTGCTCATCCTTAGTATGTGCTCTCTTATACCACCATTACCTGAGTACCTCTCTGTCACCAGCTGCTTTATTAGCTGGGTAGCATATGTCTTTGAAGAGCTAGTGAACTAACTCTTTATTCTTTCAAGGTATTCGGTGATGGTGTCACACTCTGGGATTGAGCCCACAATTGTAGGCTCAATCGTGTTCTTTATCACAGCCATACATTTCTTATTGGCAGTGACCCACTTCCTATGCTCAAGATCATAGGACATCTTTTGGGATGTAAAATCCCTCTCTTGTTGCCCAAACAGCATCAGCCTCGTTTGTCTCCCTCACCGGTGCCATAGGCTCAGTGGGACACGGTGAGGTGACTACCCAGTCCACCTTAGCCAAGATGAAAGCTAGGTCATTCTTTTTCTTCCACTCCGTGTAGTTATCACCTTTGAGAGTGGGGATTTCTTTGATACAACCCATTAAGTTGTATCCGCCTGAAAACACAATTCATGTAGAGTGAGAACATAAACATAATAATAACAATTATATGCCTTAGTTTCAATATTGGCCAAAATTAAAACATACAATTGTTCTCTACACTAATTCTACATTACCATTGGGCAGAAATAGAATTAATGCATGACAAAACTCATCATAAATAACATTATAATATTGCCATTAATCAACGTTGGTCAAAATAATAATAATATTATAATCAATTAAAAACATATCCATTTTCAAAATTAAATTCTCCCGTTGGTTCGAATATAATAATGAAAATAACATCTTTAAATACGCAGCGGAAAAATAATTCAATTTAATGAATTTTTGCCCACAGGACAAATCTCTTTTCTATTTTCTTTAAGCCATTAATCAATTTCCAAGAAATAAACATTTACTGGAAAAAGGAAAAAGGAAAACTGATTCATTTCAGCACTATTCCTTCGGCCCAGCCTACTTCTCTGGGCGCGCGCTGCTCGCACCCAGGCCGCAACCTGGGCCTGGTCCAACAAAGCCACGCGGTGCGCTCGCCCGCTTGGGCCGCGAGTCAGCCCGTGCATCCAGCGCCGTTGGATTCAATCGGACGGCTGAGCGGTGAGATCGGGTGAACAAAATTGCCGACGCCGGCCTCCTCCCGAACCCTAACCCTCATTCGTGCCTCTCCTTCTCTCTCACACACTCTCTCAGCCGCAGCGAGCGCATCGAGCGAGCGAAGCAGTGGAGCGGGCAGCCATGGCGCCGTCGCCGGCCCCCTCGCCGGCGTGCGCGCTCCCTAGCAGGTGAGCGCACCGCCGTCTAGCGGCCTAGCCGCGGCGGCCCCTTGGCCAAGCCCGGCGAGCAGCTCCCTGGCTCGGCCCTTTCTTTTCCTCGTGCGTCGGCGAGGCAGCAGCATTGCGCAGCGGCGAGGTAAGCCAAAACGGCTCTTCCTCTTCTCCCTTTCCCCTTCTTTCTTCTGGGATTAACCCGATTTGGGGATGGGGTCAAAAATTAGGGTTATGGTTTTAGGATGGGCACTGTTCTTCTTCCCTAGAGGGACTCTATGGATTTTAGGGTTCGGCATCGCGTGCCAAGCCCTCCTTCTCTTCTTTCTTTCACCCAATTAGGGTTAGGGTTACACCAAACCCTCTATTCTTCTTAGACCCGCACTGGATCTAACCTTCTACTTCCTTTTCTAATCGGTTTCTAGCCTCTGTCGTGATCTACACCTTGCAAACCAGCTCTAATACCATTGTTTAAAAAACTAGATCGTACTAGGGGTAGATCCGAGGGGCTACTCGCTATAGGGTGAACCAAAACCTAGGACACGTTCTAGACAGAGAGACATGGACACAGAGAGGATGGACAAGGGCTGTCGATCCTAACACTACAGAGGGGGAGGGTTCAGAGGACGCCATCACGTTCGTCGGTGTAGTCTGCGCACGGGCAGCGATGGTCGATGAAGAGGATGATGAAGACGTCGATGTAGATGGAGCGAGTGGCGCGGCTGGTATCTTCCCGTCACTGGCTGTGCCCCTCTCTGATCGGATTAGGGTTTTGGTGTCGGTGGGGAGCTCGGCTCAGGTCAACCTCATCATCAGAGCCGCCGGCCCCCACCTCTTTTTATAGCGTAGTGTGACAGGGGCCCTCCAGCCATGGTGGGCTGTGCGCCCCCGATCAGGGCACGAATCAAAGGCCCAACTGGGCTGTTGGGTCTAGTTAGGATTAGAGATCAATCTAACAGCTGTCACTGATGTCAAGAAGCAGGGTCACTGCGGCTATTGTTGGGCGTTTGCCACAGCCGCTGCGGTGGAGGGCCTTCATGCCATCAAGACAAAATCGGCTGTTGTTTCCCTCTCGGCCCAGTTCCTCTTGGATTGTACCTACCCCTACATTGACCAAAGCAGTGACTACAACGGCGGCAGTAGGTATGAGGCGTTTGCTCTGATCAAGAAGGTGGGCGGTATACCGTCGGAGTTCGTGTACCCATACCAGGGGGTACAGTCCATTTGTGACACTAGCAGGTTTTACTGGTCCACGAGTATATCGAGCTGGTTTAGAATTCAGAAGTTCAACACGACGAATATGAAGCTGGCGGTGTCGCGCCAGCCGATACCCGTGGGTATCGGGGTGGATGAGGACTTCGTTCGTTGGGATCCGACGATCCATGGCTCCGTCTACTATGGGCCAGGCAACACCAGCAACATCACCCATGCCGTCTTGATCATGGGCGACCTTTACTGGATCATCAAGAACTCATGGGGTACACAGTGGGGCGATCACGGGTACATCTTCATCAGCGCCACGGCCAACGACGGGTTCGTTGGCCAGTCGGGGGTCGCCGGCATCCTCACCAGTGCGATATATGTTAAGTAGCTGTGCTGGTATGTACTATAAGTTTTACTTATTATTGTGTGATTAGATTCTCTCTTATTTTCTCTATGTTCTCGAGCAAGGATCGATTTTGGGGAAGAGATCGAGTGTGTGTTTCTGTTAGTTTCATTGTTGGTTATGTGTTCTGTATACTTACAGCTGATCATTTTAAGCATGCTTACAATTGCAATATTGGTAATTTACTTACAATTTCAATTTAATTGTAGTTGGTGGATAATATTGACCGTAATTAGGGCCTGTTCGGCTGGTATTAAAGCCGGCTGATAAGCTGGTCTTGGCTGATTTATTGTGAGAGAAAAATACTATAGGTTCTAGCTGATAAGCCAGCTGATAAGTTCAAGCGAACAGGCCCTAGTATCTAGGTTGTAAAGCTTGGCCCTACAAACCAAAGTTCATCATGATTGTCCTCATTTTGTCCACTTTACTACTATACTTTTTGTCGACACAGAATTTTCGTCTCTGTGCCGAGGACACATGCAGCAAGCCGGAAGGGTCCGCTCGATGGAGCAGATCCGCCTAGCTTTGGCGCAAAGGTGGTCGATCCTGCACAATCCTCTCGAGACGTGCCAGTCAATTTGACCCTGTAATTGACAAGAAGAGAAAGCTTATCAGTAATTAAGGACGGAACGTGTCGGTGTTGCCAAACAGTCCCGAATGTGCGGCTCTGAGAGCCGATATGAGAGGAGATCGACTAAATAGTCGATTCCAGCATATTTATAAGAATAAATCGGTTAAAGCTCATGGGGTTGTGTAAGAAGAATCAGTAGCAATAATTTAATCAATGACAATAAGATATTAATGATGATTGGTTTAAACTGAGCCAATGATTACAAGTAACCGAACTCCTTTTTATGTAAAGAAATAATTCAACACCACTTAACCATTTAATAAAGATAAATCTAATGAACATGTTAGATCTCATCTATCGCCATGACTAGTGGGGCATGAGGCAGAATCATATAGGCCGTAGAAACAACAATAGACTCGATGACCCTAACTCATTACTAATATCAGTGGGGCATGAGGCAAAATCATGCAGGCCGTAATACAATAATAAGATCATGGGGCTAACATATCTTTCAACTTATCCCTACTTCAATGATCTCGTAATGTGAACTGTTCGTGAAAGCGCTCGATATCGGCTAAACAGCCGATTCAGGCATAGCGCACAGTTAAGGTCATGCCTTCTCAGGAACGGATCTATCAACTAACGATCCCCACTCCACGGTGCTAACAGTGGGGTGAGAGGCAGAATCCCACAGGCCGTGATAACGGGCCATGGAACGGTTCTCGCTAACCAATAGATCTACTCAAGATCGAACATGCCTTAATCGTACGCTATGCACGATTAAGATTGATATAAAACAGCCGATAAAAACATAACTCATCGTTTAAGGTGTAGATTAGATTAGTTTTAGATTGGCAAACGATGGGTTAAATAAGATATAAGGCCAATCCAGATCAATCTCAATCGGGCAGAGTGATATTGCTGTAATTAGATAAACAATGAAAGCAATAAACAATATCGGTAACTTAATAAATCTACCAAAGATTGCTATTCAAAGGTAGAGCCGATAACTTGACCTTGATCTAGTTCAAGCAGTGGGGTGTGAGGCAGAATCACACAGGCCATACTTGAACTAGGCAAGAGTCGATAACTAGCCTATACCAGAGTCGCAGTGGGGGTCGACCAGATCGATGCAGCCATACGAACAGAGGTATAAACCATGACGGTACTTACAAACAAGCAGTGGAGGTCGACCGGATCAATGCAGTCGTACTCGCTGAAGAACTCATCGAAATCTACTCTACTCCTACTCCTAAGGGGTGGCCAGAGCTAAAAAGGTAAATTGACTTGTATTTGATTGATTGTATGTCTTTACAATAGCCGGGGTTTGATATTTATATCTGGAGTCTAGATATGAATCCTACTCGAGCACGATTTGTTACAATCTTTGGCATAAAAACAAAACATTCCTAATTTAAGATAACTTGGACTCTAATCTTTCCCTTTTTTAGAGTCCGGCATGTCTCGTCCCAGCGCCGATCATAGCTTCTGTCGTTATCCGCTGGTGCTATCTGAAGAAAGCCGATTCTAGTGCCGCATTCGAATCAGATGTTTTCGATCTTTACGCAATTGATTCCTTGCTGACATGGCTTTTGGGAGCTTTCAAGCCTCTGAAATTCTTCTTTCAAATTCTGGTGTAAACACTTTTGCATTCCTGCAACTTCTGCCACAACGAACCCAATCTTATATGGCCAAGCATTCCCTGGAATTCAGATTTGTTACAATTTGATGTAAATGCACACATGCTAGTTACAGTTTTAGAAAATATTCACCATGCTCGCTTGTTGGTTTCAGCCAGGCTTATTCAACTAGTCAACAGTGTTTTCCTCTCACAAAAAACCAGCACCAACCAGCGAACAGGGTGATTATAACTCGCATCTAATGGCACTATAAATTGTATATAAGTTTTGCACAAGTGGCTTTAGTTTTGTTGATTACCTCCTTGGTTGCAAATGCAGGTGCTACTGGAATTTGGAGACCAAGGAGTGCCCAACGTGAAAATAAAAAAAAGAAAGCGAAACAACTCAGAAAAGAAAAACGGGTGTTTGATACAGCTTCTGTGAGCAGTGATTCTCTAAAAATCAAGCTGTCCTAAGAATCCGTAGTTCATAGAATCTGCTAGCTGGAGAAGTTATGAGTTTGGCAACTCGATTTTTTTTGTGTGATTGTCTGTGCTAAGGGTACAATGACATGGGTCCTTGAAGCTTGATAACTTATCTGCACCAATGTTTAATATTACAAGATGACATTTCTTTTAAAAATCGTATCTGAACATGTACACAGGCTGAAACGAATTGATTCAACATTGAGCTGAACGAAAACATCGCAAAATAATGCTTAGCAAGAAATCTCATACTGTGTACGCACACAATTTTGCATTGAGGAAAAATTACTCCTAAACAACAGAAGCATACATCATACGCACTAATCAATTTTGCATCGATACAGGGAAGGAGCACTCCCACAATGTAGAATTACTGCTTGGGGAGGTTATTGTATTTCTTGTCCAAAGACCCTGCAAACACAAGATCCTTCAGGTGAAAAAAAACAACACAACTTTTGAGAATTAAAAATGAGATCAAGATTATAAACCCTCTTACATAACTTAGTTGCATAGGAAAAATTCTTTTGACACATGACAAAATTGAGCCCACCTAGGTAGTATGTTTTCCCATGCATATGTGACTAAAGAAAATATTGTTGAAATGTCACATGGTTCCTTTTACACTTGCAAAAATTTCTGCAGAGAATGTTTCTAAAAGAAGAGAGATTAGGCTGTTGTTTAAGCTTCTGTCATCACTTCGTAGAAACTAATAGCTGATCGCGAACTGGTCAACAAGTCACCAAATAGTCAGATTTTGGAACTGAAAATGAAATTATTAGTTACTTCGTAGGGAAATTCAGTTAGTTGTAGTGTTGCTTCCCAAACTTTACTACAAAACTAAGCATTCTGCACTGCTTAACACAACTGGTACTAACATTGTTGATTATCTATATGAGTGTCCCTAACATTGTTGTATATTACTTGCATAACAGTACAAGCCATATTGAATTGAAGCCATACAGGTCAACTTCAAAATAATTCGTACATCCTAATTAATTCAACCAAATTGAAACACTGATGAGATTTACCAAGTAACTACCCAAACCTAACACCTAATGAGACTTCTGCATGTCAACCCTTCAAATCACATAATGCAAGACTGTCTCGTTAGATGGATAGAGGCGACACTAAGCCACTAACCTTTTAGTTTCATCTTTTCTCTTGGAAGAAGAAAATCCCATCGTGAGGGAAAAATGAAAAATGGTACATGATTGCCTTTAAGAGTGCTTACGCTCTCGACAACATCACACACCTCTTCGAAAAAAACTGACACTGTGACTCGTTGGATCAGAGAGAAGACAAATCGAACGCAATTCCTTCCCTCATTGTCCCCGAGCAAGTTCCTAAGTCAGGAAGCAACAAAGCGAATATATAGTTAGAGGATATTAATATTCAAAAGGAAAATCACTTCCATCCAAAAAGCACTTTTGGCAAATTCAGGAACTGATATAGCAGGAAACACGAACAATAAGCACACACAAAGCAAAAGCTCTTCATCAGAGCAAAACCTCCACTAAATGCCATAATCCAAGATGGAGCTCACCTCTTCGATGTTTGGGAACACCCTAGGCGGCAATAGCCTTCAGCCTAAGGATACAAGATTTAAGTATTCTTCACCTCGCAAAAAAGGAAGAGCATGTTAGAGTTTGGAACAAGTAATGGCTAGCGAAGGACAATTCAATGTCCATACTATTTTCTTCATTTCAAGTTTTCATGCATAACATAAGCTGGGTGCAGACAAAGATGAAAGGAATCACATATGTACAATGGTAAGGTAATCATGGTATCCTATCTAGAGATACAAATGCTTCCCCATTGCACATAATAATAGATCAGGCATGTCAAATTACATATCAACATTAAATGGCATATGAAAAGTTTCAGCTACACTAACTCATTATTTATAAACATCATATTAAACTAAATTGAAATCACATAGCACATCAGGGCACAAAACTATGACAAGGTCTAAGATTTCCAAGAATAGAAATCTAGTAGCTTTTCCTAAGCTCGTCTAGCATGGGAAGAAATTTTAAGAAAAAAAATGCTAAGCTACTACCTACAATGCTAATCACACACAGGATATCGGTGGTCATAAATATGCCAAATCAGAAACGAGAAAATTGCAGATGTGCAGCGGGAGGAGGGACCACAGAATTATTAGCAGAACAACGACTTACAAGAAGTGGGTATTCTTATTCAGGGCCATGAGTAGGTTTAACATTTAACATCTTTGTATCATTAACAAAGAAATAATTCTTTTGGGAATGTCGCACTAAACAACATTATGCGCACGACAACTGGTGGAGGCATGTCCATTTGCTCAACAATTCTACGAACTTGTGGTTCAAAACCCATATCAAGCATTCTATCTGCTTCATCAAGGGCAAGGTATCTAATTGATTTGCAAAGACACTCTTGCCCTTTCCAACAAGTCAACTAAAGCGGCCGGGGTGGCGCAAGAATATCAACACCCTCTCAAGATCTTGTAGCGCAAAGACAGAGTGCAATTTAGGATGTACTTGATAACTTGGGAAAATAAGTTGCAACACACGCCTTTTTATGTACAAAGGGAACTACTCGATTCATGTATTGTAACTACAAGTTATATTAAATACCTAAGCTTTGCAATAGTTTGAAGGCTTGTCTTGTGTGGAACTCTTAACATATAAAAAAATTGTGCTAGAATGATATAACATATATTCTGGATTAGCCTTGCAATCTGGCACCAGGATCGCGTAAAGCTCATTCTACAGTTTTTTTAATGAGAGCACAATTGATGAACCTAGCATTCTATTCTAGAAGCACAATTTCAATGTAAACCTCATAATTCTGTACACAGGGTTAGTTTAGACAGATTCATGCCAGGCAAACAACCTAAACAGAGGCAATCAAGCTATTAACTAAAGAGTGCTGATGGTCTATTGATAAATCAACCATGTCAAATCCTTTGCAGAATCATTCTCCAAAGAAGAAAGAATCAGACCTACTGAGTAACCGGCGCTCCTCCATAAGCAACAACCACTCTAACACCTGTCTGGTACGAAAATTTCCTTGCCTCTTCATGAATCTGCCACCACGCAGGGCACAAGACATAGCATTAGCAACATGGACGAAGAATCATTCTGAAGTCATACATAAAAAGAAGAAGAGCAACGAGCGGTGCATGCATCAGACCTGCATGGAGAGCTCCCTAGTGGGTGAGAGGATGAGCGCGGACAGGTACACCGTGCGCATCCCCATACTGATGGGATAAGTCTCTGTGTTGGCTGGTCTTTGTGGGGCTACAACATATGGTCCTTGTGGCTGTCCTTGTGGCTGCATAGTGGTCTTGCTGCCCATCAAGGACAGCATCCTTGACTGACTAGGACAGCATCTGTTTTAGGACAGCATCTAGCATCTTAGCATATGCTTGGTTGGCTAGCAGCCTATAAATATATATCCCCAACCCCTCAGGTTGGTATGGCATTTGTGTGAGAAATAAGACAGAAAATTACCCCAACTCCTAGTGTCATCCTCTCTCGATGAGAGTAAGAATTTTGTTACTACCTAGAGTAAGAATTCAGCGACTAACAACTGGTATCGGAGCGGTACTATCCTATAGCCTAAGCATCTCGTGCTCATCTCCTTTCCCAGCCTCGCAATAGCCCCAGCTGGGAGCAGCAGCAACTCTGGCCGCTCCTGCTCACTCCTCTCCCTCTGTGCGGAGGCGGCGGCTCGTCTAAAAGCAAACTCTCTCTCCCCATGCAAGCAACCCCTAGTAGCGCGTCATGTCCATGAGGGCGATCTCGGCAACAGTGGTCGCTTTGAGCACGCCGCGGCATCGGTAGGAGGCCAAAGCGGCATGTAGAGGAACGCGAGCGAAGCGGGCGTAGAGATCATTGTGGTGGCGGGCAAGAAGCGTTGAGGTGGCGGCAGAATGAGCTGGTAGCAGCGACCAGCGGAGGCAGAAGCGGCGGTGGCGGATGCAGCGCATGCGGCGACAGCGAAGGTCGAGGTTCTGTGCGGCAGCATCAGCAGCTCCATTTCTACTGACGACAGCGCCGACGCGGACCTCGAGCTGCTAGGGAGGGAGGTAGCGTGAGCACGGGCGGCGCAGTGGGCAGCCGCGCACGCCCATGAGCACGGTGGTAGCCCAGACAGGCGTGGACATGCCGGCGGTGCTCCTGAGGAGGCGCGCATGGCGGTGGCGCTCCTAGAGGAGGCGTGCACGACAACGGTGGTGGACGGGTTGATGGAGAGCGCGGCCTTCACAGGCAGCATGGCTCTCTCTCTCCCCGGATCGGTACCATGGTTACCACAGGCTCCAGGCTGTTGTCAGGGACGTTGGCCCCAACGGTGGGTGGCCTACCCTCACTAAGACCAACTACGTCGAGTGGGCTATGGTGATGAGGGTAAAGCTCCAGGTGCGGCACATATGGGAGACAGTCCGGTACGGCGACGTCGACTACAACCAGGATCGACGGGTGCTGGATGCCCTCATCGCTACAGTCCCATCCGAGATGCAGTTCTCGCTTACCAACAAGCAGACTGCCAAGGAGGCTTGGGACGCCATCGCTGCGGCACGCATTGGCAGCGACCGCGCCCGCAAGTCCACACTGCAGGCACTTCGCAAGGAGTGGGAGAACCTAGCCTTCAAGCAGGTGAGGACGTTGATGACTTTGCTCTCTGTCTCAACACTCTGTTGTAGAAGATGGTGTAGTTCGACGATGACACCTACGGTGAGGAGAGAGCTATCGAAAAGCTCTTCCGCTGCGTCCCCGAGAAGTACAAGCAGATGGCTCGCTCGATCGAGTCTCTGTTGGATCTCTCCACGATGTCGATCGAGGAGGCAATAGGTCACCACAAGGTCATCGACAGCGATGAGGCACAGTCTCTCTTGGGGCCCATCACCACTGGCGGGAAGCTCCTTCTCACTCGGGAGCAGTGGGTTGCCTGCTAAGGTGATCAGAAGAAGGGGGAGCCTTCTTCCGCGATAGGCGGCCGCAAGCGTGGCAAGCCGTGCAAGGCGCGCAGAGACGCCCAGGCCGGGGCGCGAGGACGTGCCGAGGGTGATGCCCGCAGAGGCACCCAGGGCAGCGCTGCTGGCAAGCACAAGCCGGCACGAGACGACACCTGCTGCAACTGTGGCCAGCTTGGTCATTGGGCCAAGGACTATTGACAGCCACGACGTGGCCGGGCCCACATCACACAGGCGGAGGAGGAGGAGCTGGCTCTATTCATGGCACATGCAAGCATCGAGCTACCTCCAGTGGCACCGGCCGCAGCGGCTCTCCTCCACCTTGATGAGCCAAAAGCACACGCCCTCCTCGACGACTGCTCTGGCAATGACAAGACTAACGGGTGGTGCCTCGACACCAGAGCCACCCATCACATGGCCGGTCGACGGGAGTTATTCATCGAGCTTGACTCTAGCGTCCGAGGCTCCGTCAAGTTTGGGGATGCCTCTAGCGTGGAGATCAAGGGCGTCGGCTCCGTCATCTTCACCGCCATGTCTAGTGAGCACAGGCTGCTCACCAGAGTCTACTACATCCCTACATTGAGGAACTCTATCATCAACTTGGGACAGCTGGATGAGAACGGTTCGCGCATGGTGGTTGAGGATGGAGTCATGAGGATTTGGGATCACCGTCGTCGCCTTCTTGCCAAGGTAACCAGAAGCGCAAATCGACTCTACGTCCTTAACATGCAGGTGGCACAACCCCTCTGTCTCGCTGCTCATCAGGACAACGAGGTGTGGCAGTGGCACAAGCGCTTCAAGCACCTTCACTTCGAGGCCCTGAAGCGGCTCAGTGCCACGGAGATGGTGCGAGGCCTGTCGTGCCTTGACCATGTGGAGCAGCTCTGCAATGTCTGCGTGTTAACGAAGTAGAGGCGACTCCCATTTCCCCAATGGGTGAGCTTTCGAGCCAAGGAGAGGCTCGAGCTTGTGCACGGGGACTTGTGTGGCCCGGTGACACCAGCCACACTAGGAGGACGACGCTACTTCCTACTGCTCGTCGATGACCTCTCCAGCTACATGTGGGTGATGGTCCTCGGCAGCAAGGGAGAGGCTACGGACGCCATCAGGCGCGCGCAGGCTGCTACGGAGGCAGAGTGTGGCCGCAAGTTGAGCGTGCTGCGCACCGACAACGGCGACAAATTCACGGCGGCTGAATTCGCATTGTACTGCGCTGATAAGGGAATTCTCCGCTACTACTCCGCGCTGAAACGACCTGATTTCCGCAAAGGGAAATCCACAGAGTCGAAGTGTAATAAGACCGTTGTGGATCATATTACCCAAATTCCAGTCGAATATCACATCCATACAACAATAATATCAGAGTACAAATAGTGCAGAATTACATAAATTATTACATCGCAGCATTGGTGGAATCAAAAGTAGCATTCATTCAGAATAGCTTGATGATAAGATCGCAAAACTCAAGCGTAGGAACGAACCCCTCAACCGTCAAACTCCTCGGAGCTATACTCCTCAGCAGAACCTGTGTGCCAAAATTTATCAGTACGATTTGTACTGGCCACTTTCACCCTATGAGCATTGCTTGGTGGAAATTGGATGCAAGTTGGATATATTCAAAAGGAACCTATAAGGCTAGGGTTTCCTATGTATTAGCATATCAAGTATATAATAACAGTTGGTCAAGTTTTATCACCATTTACACACCCATCCCACCCCATTCTCGTCTAGAGCCAGGTTTCGATCCTGGGATTGATTTACCACCATCTCCACACCATCACCACATCACAACCATACCATAGCTCAGTCGATAGGCCAACTCTCTCTCGGCACTGTCTCAAGGCCCGTAGCACCTGGCTACGTCCGAACACTCACTCCTAGGGGGAGAAGAGAAGGACTCATCTCACTATCTAGTTTAAGCGAAACCCAGGAAAGGTCCATAGCCAACAAGTCAGCATATGTATCGATCGATCAACCATACACTCTGCAGAGGTTTTACATAACCACAAGATCCACCTTCCTCGTTGACCGTCGTCAACTGGGCTGATTCCGGCCACTTGCTAGCCTAGGATAATGCCACTCTACCATTCAGCACTGGTACACCCCAAGTCTAGTCTGGGGTGGCTGAAACTGTGAGTCATGAGCCAGGTTCACAAGGTCTCCATGAAGTCTCGAAAGGGTGTGGGGGAAATCCTCCGCGCCCTGTACCTCCTTACACTATCCGCTATCAACCTAGCAGTAGTGGCAATATCCTACCAAGTAGTCCGGCCGTCCCGCACCATATAGGGCGAGTGGTACGTAAGGCTTCTCGGTGAATCTGAGTACTAGTAAGTCCTTAGGGATGACCAAGCCAGAATGTCTTCATCAGGGTTTCCATTTACCGTGCCACCACAGCACCTCCACCCTGGGCTCCTCCCATCACAGGTTCACACATAGGGCCACCTCATATACCATTTACCCACCACAGGTATCCATTCTAGGGGTGCCTTGGTAGCACCCCACGGCAAGACTTACCCCAGGCTCATCGTATACTCCAACTTGGTCGACACAACCCTCACCCTCCACACACCCAAGTCACACACGCAGCACTCTCCCCATAGTCCAGATAACACCACGCATTAATGTTGTATAAGCATAGTAGAAGTACAAGCAATGAAATATAGCAGTAAGCGTGTGTCTAGCCTAATAGCAGGCTATATAGGGGTAAGGTTGCGTCAAGGTAGAGGCCATCAAGTAAGCATACTACCATGGAAGTCCTATCATAGTATGATTATAACAGTAAAGTAAAAGCAATAGCAGTTCTATATTAGCCATGCGTAATAGGTGCTACGAGGTTGGGTGGGATGTGGCACCTTCAGTGTAGTTGTCTCCGTACTCCTCATGGTACTCTCGGTCCTCGTCCGTCTGGTTCTCCTCCGAGTCTGCAAACGATCGCATTATAGTCGCATTAGCGACGTCTATAGAATAGCACAAAAAAGCAATGAAAATTCAAAAGAGCCAAATGCACTCAAACATGTGTTCACTGCGTAGAGCTCGATTTTAGATGAATTTTGGTCCTGGTTTCATATTTTTCTGAGGTCGTATGAATTAGTTATGAATTTCCGAAGATTAAATCCATTTCTAAAAATAGGAAAGGGCTGAATTAATATCGTGCTGACACGTGTCACGCTCCTGTTGTCCCACGTAGCATGCTGACATCAGCATGATGTCATCATCTCGGTTCTGGTACTGATAGGTGGGGTCCCATTGATGTCAGCATGATGTCATCTACATCATTAGCTACTGATAGGTGGGACCAGGGGCTCTTGGGTCACTAACATGTGGGTCCGGTCAAAGTCAACATCAAGTCAACAGCGAGTCAACGTCACCGTGACCTCAGTCATAGACAGGTGGGGCCAGAGCTGCTGACGTCAGCAGCTGACGTCACCGTGACGTCATCATGACATCACGTCGGCTGTGTTTGTTACTGACAGGTGGGACCCACGTGACGTCGTCATGACATCAACATGACGTCACTTACTGACGTGTGCGTCCAGAGTCTCTGTGCCGCTGACAAGTGGGGCCAGGTCAACAGTCAATGTTGGTCGGTCAACGGTCAACCAGGTTGGGTTTCGACTGGGCTTTGGTGGGCCTGGATGGGGCTGGATTTGGGTCGGGCCAGCCTGGACACGTGGCATGCTGTGGCGCTGCCACGTCATAGCCATGGGCCCCCACTGGGTTTCATTCACAGCTCAGCCCACACTGCGTGGTTCACGGTGGACTCATGTTCACGGTCCATGGACCGTTGGCTGGTCTTCGGTGGACCATGTCCATGCGGGCACAGGCTATGCGGTGCATCGTGCACCCGGTGCACGGGGTGACGAGAAGCTCCGCCCCCCGTTTCTCCACCGGTGTTCTGCTAGAGCAGAGCTCTCACCGACGGTAAGGCCATGCGTGGGGGCTCCTTGGTGGCTCGGCTGGGTGGATAAAGGCCTCTACGGATCTGTGGGGGCACGGTGAGGGCATCTAGGGGCTCCAGGCGGGGCTTTGGGTCTCCATGTGGCCGGTAGGGGCACTACGGCGTCTGCGGCGGCACGGTGACGACGGCGGGGCATGCCGGAGCGCTATGGGGCATCGGCGGGGTAGTCTGGGTGTTCTACAGCTTCCCACGATCAAGGCGAGTCAATCCATCCTACCTCTACTAGCTCGCATCGGACAGAACAGCTCCGCCATGGTCATGCTCCGGCCATGGCGAGAGTGCTCGGTGCGCGTACAGGGCTCCGCTCTGCTCGGTCCTTTGGGGCTTGGCGAGGTGGTAGGTGTGGTCGTGGACGTGTGCGTGAGTGTGTCGTGCTCCAAGGCGGCGATAGGTGTGGACGTTGGGCCTCCCAGATGTGGAAATCACGTCAGCAGCCATGGTGCACTCGGTGACGGTGAGCAGAGGGCGGTGCGTGGGCTCGCCTTCGGTGTCGATGGCGAAAGGATGACGGTGCAGTGGCGGGTCATGGTCGTGTCGAGACGATGCCGTGCAGTGCTGAGTAGCAGCGTTGACGTAGTTGATTGGGGCGACGTCCTCCGCTGCGGCGACACCGGTGACGTCAGGCGGCTTCGGCGCTCCTTCTTCTTCCTCTATCCCCTCTCTCTCTTGGCTCGGGTGTGTAGGGGATGGCCACCAGGTGGTGGCTGTGGTAGAACCTCCTAAGAAATCAGGCCCACGTGCACCTATCAATGTCTTAACAGACCTCAGATAGCTTACACAAGTTCCCAACAACTTAACAGGTCTGTCGGGTGTCCTCGGGAAACCCGAATCATCCACGAATCTTTTTCAAATAGGATCCCAATTACAGTCATTGCAGATTACAACAGTTTTCAATATACATACCAGAGATTATAAAGCGGAAGACTTTAAGTTTTAATATTACAAACCAGTTGTTTCAAACTTACAAAACCATAAGTGTCATACAACCATAGTAGCGGGATAATATTACATTAACATTATTTATTTCACACAAACTAGTGCGTTGTCCAAAGGCCATTCATCATTCCTCATCGTCATTGACTTCAAACACTGACATGCAGCAGGGACCAAAACAAGCCTGCGCATGCGACTCACCTGCAACAAGGGTTAACAAACCCTGAGTACAAAAGTACTCAACAAGACTGACCCAACCAAAAAGAGCGAAGGTCTTAGGGATGCAAGTGTTGGGTCAAGGTAAGGATGTAGAAAAATTCAAAAGTTCTTTGCCAAAAGCTTACTATTCTTAATCCTAGTTTCAAGTTTTACCCCTAAGTACTTTAGTTCAATATCTCCAACTAAGTGTTCATATCCCATGTTCCAACCCTTCTCATTCCATTCTTTTTCTCATGTTTTAGTAATTCACCAGTCCTGCATTGCTTTTGTAATGAATCGAGTCTCCATATCCGTGGAGCACCGGCAATTTGAATTGATTCAAGTCCCAGCTGGGGATTCCTTATCACACGACATATGTAGAACTTATTCTTGCATATATGAACCTCGCTACCGGATCCTCCCGTACTAAGCCGTCTCCATGCCACCCGAGAGCACAGCACGCCTCAAATCTGGCTACATTCAAGCCACGAGGGTACACGCTACTCCCGCCATCTCACCACTCCCAGTGCGTGGGCATTCGTCTTAGTATCGAATTAGCCGAAGTAGGCTTACCGGAGTATGTGACCAGTACTACAAAGTGTCTCGTTCAGAAGATCCACAATGAGTGGCCTTTAAGCGACATAGTCGGCAACATTACCCAACATTCAAGATAAGTCACCCGACTAGTCTCTAGTTCATTCTACCTTCTTTCTTTCTTTGGCCAGTATGCCATCTTTGATTGTATCGAAACTTTTACTTTGAAAACCTACCATAAGCGTTCTAAGCATTCTACGCCTTTGTAAATGAAAACATCTTCAAGGAAGGTAAACAATTAACAAGGTAGGCAATGCATCAAGTAGGCAACATTTGAAGTAAATCAACTTAATGCAATAGGTAACATAGGTGATAAACTTTTCAAAGTAAATAAGGTAATGGTTTAATGCATAAATCGGGGCTTTCCTTCGTTGACGATCTCAGGTTCCAGATCAGTACCACAATTATCGAATCCCGTGACAACCGGGGATTCTTCCAGGACTTGCTCAACTAGAATCGTTTCACTCTCGGGTTCTACATGAAATGATAACATATGCTTTAACATGATGATAATGTAAACATGATGCTTTCATGGTACATGAAATGTAAAAACACCCCGCAAATGATTTTCCTTCACGGTATAGTTACAAGCCAACAAAACCAACTTGTAATCCTACCGTCAAGAACCACACATGTAATTTTACCAAATGGATCTTGAAATCCTACTAGTCACAAAATATGACCAAAACAAGATCCAATACTAATCAAACACTTAGGGTTTGCCTTTATTTATTTTTGAATAAATTTGGAATTAAGCCCAAAAATGAACTTGTTCCAAATGACCTGAAAATTTTATGTAAGCTTCCTCATGACAAATTAGTGTACCAAAACAAATTTCATAATTTTTGGAATTATACAGTGGCCTACAAAAATCATGGAAATTGCATTTATCAATTAATGGACTGAATTTTTGAACATTAAAATTTTATTCAAATTTCAAGTTTAAAATTTTTAAACCATACTAGAGCATGTACAGAATGTACACAAAAATTTTTAGAATTTTTGGAGCTATTATTATTTTCCTACAAATTCCCAAAGTTTCAGCACTATTCATAATTTTAGAAAATACAAAATCACACTGTTCTTCTTCCTCTCTCTCACTGACAGCCAGGCCCCACTCGTCAGTGACCCAAAGAGGATGCACGGCGGCGCTGTCTGCTCCGATCGGCAAAACGCGCCGGCGGCGAAGCTCCGGCGAAGCAGACCGCACCTACATGACCTACTCTTTTCCCCGAACCGATCCCCACTTACAAAAAGGCAAGAGGCACACCGGAGATAGCTCCCTGCCGGGCATGGCGGCCTGGGCACGACGGCGTACGGCGTAACCACGGCGACATTGCAGTAGAGACTAAAGCGAAACGATCATCATGTTCAGGAGCTCACCGTGATCACGTAGGTAGACTCGATGAAGGCAGAGACGTACTGGATCCACGGAACCACGGTGAGGTCGATGATGGCGGAGCTCCGGCTGGCTCCGAAGAAGACGGCGTCGCGCGGTGGCGCTGACTGGCTAGAGGCGAGGCGAGCAGGTCGGGAAAGAGTGGCAGAGCGAGGCGGAGCTTCTGGCCAATGCACTTGACCCCAGGTACTACGGCGAGGACGAATTTCACGAGCGCGGTCAGGACACCGGCGGCGAGCAGTCAACGGGAAACTGAGGAACGACGACGGCGTGCTCCTATTTATAGAAAGAAGGAAGGCGTGCGGTGTCGACAGCACACGAGCGAGCTCACCACGGAGGCATCAGCGTGTCACCGCGCATGAAAGCGGCGAAGAAGGTCGGCGGCGAACAGCGGCGTGTCGCCGGTGGCAAATAGACGATGTCGATTATGATTTTTGAATTATTTACAGAACTGCCACTGAGTCCATTTTTTCAAATTACTCTCAAATTTTCTAAAGAAGTTGAAAATCTCCAAAAATGAAAGTTATTCAATTTTTCAAACCCTACAACTTTGCTTCTAGGAATATTTTCAAATTCTGCCTCCATTTTGAAATTTGAATTTGGGGTGCATTTGAGCATTTGAATCATTTCAAAATTACTCTAAATTTTATATGTAAACTTGAAAAACTTTGAATACCAAAGTTGATCCACATAAAATAATCTCCAACTTTGCTTTTTGCCTCAACCCCAAATTCCACATGGATTTTGAATTAGTGAAAAGGGGCAAAAAGGACTTTTGTGATTTGAATTTGAATTCAAATTTGATTTGTCTTCCTTTAACTTAAATTTTGATTTTTGACCAGTAACATGGCCCATTAGGGTTATTTGAGTCAAATGACATATGACCTCACATGATCACATGAATTTTGACCCTTGTAGTCATGATCTTTATTTAGGGTTTTGAATCACATCACATGAAATAACAACATTATGAAATAAACCTTATTTAGTAAATGCATTCAAAATTTTCTACTCTATGAATGCTTTGCAATGCATATGATGACATGTCAAATTTTAGTGCTAGGTCAAAACACCAGAGGTGTTACAGCGGCGAGGCACGAGATCGTGCTAGGGCAACCGGGGCCGGGGCTTTTATAGCCGAAGCTCGGCCATGGCATGGAGCGAGCGGCTGGGGATGGCCAAGGGGCATGCGGAGGGCTGTGATCGCATCGAGACTAGGGCTATGGGGTCACGACGCGGCCACGAGTGCGTTGGCGAAACCAATTTCATGTTCCTTGGTCAACAAGGCGGGGGACAGGGAGGCGACAAGGTCACGGCTCGGCCATGGCCATGGCAGGCGCGCGCGGCAACGGTCATGCACCATGCAAGACCCTATCGGGCAGCCGATGCCAGCATGGCACCCATCCAACGGGGCCTTGTGGTCGGTTGTGAGGCACGGACGGCGGAGAGGGGCCGAGGCGGCATCGAATCTTTCTCCTAGGGCATCTGCGCTCTGTTCTCAGGATGCAGAGGAGGGGACCAAGGAGGGGGATGACGAGAAGGTCCCACCCATCAGCCAGCGTGGGGAAAGATGACGACGTGGTGGCATACGGCTGGCTGCGTGGGCCGCGCGCGGTCATTCCAGGCCTGCTTGCGGCTGCGTGGGCCAGCGAAGCCGGGACGGCGAGCTGGGCCGGCTAGTGGTAGAAGGCAGGTTGGGCGGACTCGGTTGCTTGGGCTGCGAGGCTAGCTCATCCCTTTTCTCCTTTTTTATTTTTCTTTTCTTCTTTTCTTTTTTCTTTTTCTTCTCCTTTGTTTAAATTCAAATGTGATTTGGAATTTGAATTCAAAATTGGTGTACCTTATTCATTGGGGTTTTAGATATGATGCCCACAACATTGTTTTATATATATTAGAAACTTTATTTAGCTATTTTGTATAAAAATTAGGTGTAGTTTTGTTATACAAAAATAGAAATAGTTTTCTCTTTAAGCATTTATTCTTTGGTTTGATTAATAATTACTTTGAGGTTTATTTCTTTAAAGGAGTTGTTAGGCATTACATAAAGCAAATGGAAATCCAAATCACCATTTGAGTTAACAATGTATGCTATATTTTATTTGTCAGTATTTATATAAACATAATTAACAAATGACATGCCATGCTCATGAAATTGTTTAGTTGGGTTTCAACTAATGCAACACCTAGGGTTGGCTCCTACAGATATCACTCAACATTGCATGGTGTTTTGAAGAAATTTTTTGTAGTTGTGATTTTTGGTGTGTGGATTTTTGGGTTGTTACAGTCCTACCCCCTTAACAGAATCTCGTCCCCGAGATTAAAGCGTAACGTACCCTTCGAAGAGATAAGGATAGTGTAGCCGGAGGTCAGACTCTTTCTCCCATGTTGCTTCTCTCTTAGTGTGGTTGCTCCATTGGATCTTGCACATAGGAATAATCTTGCTTCGGGTCTCTTTGGTATCTCTGCCCAGAATTCTGATAGGATGTTCTTTATACTCAAGTGTATCTTGAATGTCAAGTGTATCAGTCGAGATCACTTCATCGGGCACTCTCAAACACTTGCGTAGCTGGGATACATGAAATACGGGATGTACACCCGCTAATTCCTTAGGTAGCTCAAGTTTGTAAGCGAGTTTTCCAATCCTCCTACGTATCTTGTATGGCCCAACAAATCTGGGGGCAAGCTTTCCTTTCACATGGAATCTGATAGTCCCACGTAGCGGGGATACCTTCAGATAGACGAAGTCTCCCACATTGAACTCAAGTTCTCTTCTTCTTTTGTCAGCATAGCTCTTGTATCGACTTTGAGCAATCCTCAAATTCTCCTTCACTTGAGCAACTCCTTCTACATCTTGGATCTTAGCGGAATCAAAGAACGATCTTTCGCCCGGTTGAGACCACATCAAAGGTGTCTTACAAGGTCTGCCATACAAAGCTTCAAACAGCGACATCTTGATACTGGCTTGGTAGCTATTGTTGTAAGAGAACTCTGCATAGGGTAGGCATTTCTCCCAATCCGAGCCATAATTCAGCACACTAGCGCGAAGCATGTCTTCTAAAATCTGATTTACTTGTTCTGTCTGTCCATCTATCTGTGGGTGATAAGAGGTACTGAAATCAAGTTTGGTTCCAATGGACTTGTGCAGAGCTTCCCAGAATCGGGACACAAACTGAGGACCATGATCAGATACAATACTAGAGGGAGCTCCATGCAGTCTGAGAATATGCTCAACATATAGATCTGCTAATTTTTCAGCATTGGTCTTGGTCTTAACTGGTACAAAGTGAGCAATCTTGGTCAAACGATCAACAATCACCTAGATGGAATCATTGCCTTTCTGTGAATGGGGCAATCCAACTATGAAATCCATGGATATGCTCTCCCATTTCCACTCGGGTACGTCAAGAGGCTTTAGCAAACCTGTAGGCCTTTGATGTTCAGCCTTGACTCTATTACAGGTGTCACATCGTGCCACATGTCCTACAATGTCTGTCTTCATGCCTTTCCACTAAAAGTGTTTCTTCAAGTCTTGATACATTTTTGAACCTCCAGGGTGAATACAGTACTTGGAATTGAGAGCTTCTGACAGAATTTCCTCTCGTAGCACTAGGTCGGATGGAACATAGATTCTGTTCTTGAACCAGATGGTTCCTTGTTCATCTTCCTAGTGGTTGGTCTTGTAGCCTAGTTTCATTAGACCACGGAGATATTCGATCTCTTCACAATTTTTCTGAGCTTGACGGATGCGATCTGTGAGATCATACTGTATGCGGAGCTCATTCAACAAGCCATGTGGTAGTATCTCAAGTTGGAAATCATTAATCTCTTCCTTGAGTTCAGGTGGTACAAATTCTGTGATCATAGTGTGACAGTAACTCTTGCGACTAAGAGCATCGATGACTACATTAGCTTTTCTCGGATGATAGTGTATTTCTAGGTCATAGTCCTTGATCAATTCTAGCCATCGGCGTTGCCTCATATTCAGATCTTCCTGAGTGAAAAAGTACTTCAAGCTCTTGTGATCGGTGTAGATATCACACTTGTTGCCTAGCAAGTAGTGCCTCTAGATCTTCAAGGCATGCACAACTGCTGCTAACTCAAGATCATGAGTAGGGTAACGGTTCTCATGTTCTTTCAACTATCAAGAAGCATAAGCTATCACTCTTCCACCTTGCATCAATACACAGCCAAGTCCTTGACGGGATGCATCACAATAGACCACGAATTCTTTGCTGATATCAGGCAATGCTAGCACAGGAGTTGTGGTAAGCTTCTGTTTCAATTCCTAGAAGCTTTGTTTGCACTCGGGCGTCCATTCAAACTCCTTGGTCTTCTTCTGAAGGATGGTCATCGGACGGGCTATCTTGGAGAAGTTTTCGATGAATCGGCGATAATATCCAGCCAATCCCAAGAAACTTCTGACTTCTGTCACATTACGGGGTTGTTCCCATTCTTTCACATCTTCAATCTTAGCTGGGTCAACTGCAACACCTTCAGCTGATAGTACATGGCCTAGGAAGGCAACTTCCTGTAGCCAAAACTCACATTTGCTGAACTTTGAATAGAGCTGATGTTGGGCTAGTTTCTTAAGTACAGTTCTTAGATGATGTTCATGTTCTTCGGCGGTGGGTGAATAAACAAGGATGTCATCAATGAATACTACCACAAACTTATCCAGATCATCCATGAAAACCTTATTCATCATGTTCATGAAGTATGCGGGAGCATTCGTGAGTCCAAAGGATACCACAGTGAACTCAAACTGCCCATACCTAGTCACGAAAGCTGTCTTTGGGATGTCACTCTCTCGAATCTTCATCTGATGATAGCCAGATCTGAGATCAATCTTGGAGAAATACTTGGCACCTCGAAGCTAATCAAGTAAATCATCGATCCTTGGCAGGGGGTACTTGTTCTTGATGGTGACTGTGTTCAAGTTTCGGTAATCAATGCACATTCTCATTGAGCCATCCTTCTTAACAAACAGAACAGGGGATCCCCAAGGTGAAGCACTGGGTCTGATATATCCCATCGAGATGAGTTCATCAAGCTGTTTCTTGAGCTCGGCCAGTTCGTCAACTGACATGCGATAGGGTCTCTTGGCAATGGGTCCTGTTCTCGGCAAAAGATCAATGATGAACTCTACATCACGGTCTAGTGGCATACCCAGTAATTCTTCAGGGAATACATCGGGATAGTCTCTGACCACAGGCACATCATGAACTGTCTTCTCTTCTTTTTGTGATTCTAAACTTGCTTTAAGGGCACATAGGATAGAGGTGGACTTTCCGGACTGGGGTTCGCATCTAATGACTTGGCCTAATGGGTGGGTCACTTAGACGTATCTAGGTGAACATGATATGATGCCTCGGTGAATGGTTAGCCAATCCATGCCTAAGATGACATCTAGGTTAGTGGAAGGTAACAGGGTTAGGTCGGCTTTAAAGATAAGACCCTCAATGGTAAGACTCACTCCCTTATAGATGTGGGTGCATTTTAGGTCTCCTAAAGGTGAGCTGGTGATGATAGGCTTTTCACGTGGGGTTACAGGCAGGTCATGCTCTCGTGCAAACTTGGATGATATGTAAGAACAAGTTGCTCCAGAGTCAAATAGAACTGATGCAGTATTGCCATTAACTAAAAACATACCGTACACAACGTCAGGGGCAGCCTGTGCTTCCTCGGCGTCCAGATGGTTGAGACGTCCATGGGTAGCAGATCCCTTGAGCTGAGACTTTTGAGAAGCTGAGTTCTGAGGGCACTCAGCGGCTTTGTGACTTGGTTGGCCACAAGCGAAGCACGTGAAAGGCGCACCGCCTGTAGGGGTTGGCATGGGTGCCTTCTAGTTTCCAGTGCTTGGTGCGGAGCGGTTCTGTGCTGGGCGTTCATTCACAGAGCGGGAACGGTTGAAATGGTCCTGAGTGTTGCGGTCCTGAACATAATGGTCCTGGGTGTAACGATCCTGAGCAGGGTGGGAGTATTTGGTGGTGTAGCCTCCACTACCCCTACTCGATCTAGGGTTGTCATCCCTGTTGTGGCGAGAGCGCTCCCTGGGTGGTGCATCTCTGTGGAACCTCTTACGATCACGGCCACGGAAGAACTCCTCAAGCTTACGCTTCCTCTCTCTGTACTCCTCTCCAGCTTCAGCACGGTCCTTCTCAATCTGGATGCAGTGATCCACCAGCGCACGCAGCGTGCTACTCTCAATACCGCCAAACTTCAGCTTGATGTGCGGGTTAAGTCCCTTGCGGTAATAGTACAGCTTCTCCTTCTCAGAGTTCACAACATAGGAAGGCGCATAGCGTAGAAGGTTGGTGAAACGAGTAGTGTACTCAGTCACCTTGTCCTTTCCCATCTTGATGTTGCGGAACTCCTCGGCTTTGGCCTCCATGATACCCTTGGGAATGTGATACCCAGTGAATGCTTCGACAAACTCATCTCACGAGATATTGGCAGGGTCCTCATGGGAATCACTGAAACTGTCCCACCAGGCACGTGCTGCACCTATGAGCTGGTGTGTGGCAGCTCCAACACACTCATCGTCGGTGAAAGTGGTGAGGTCAAGCTTCTTCTCCATCTCCTTAAGCCAGTCATTGGCCACAAGCGGGTCAGGGTCGGTGCCATCATAGGTAGGTGGCCTTAGCTTCAGAAATCCTTCTAGCTTCCTTTGGAAGTCATTCTGCTGGTCTTCCTGGTGACGGTTTGCTCTGTTAATAAGAGCTGCAAGAAGCTGGGTCTGTTGTGCCATCACCTCTGCCAGGTTCGGTGGTGGTGGTGGCAGAATGTTCTCCTTGGCAGGCGGCGGGGTATTCTCCAGGTTGAAGGGTATCCTTCCACGTCCACGGCCACGGCCACGGCCACGGTTGTTGCCACCACGGCCCCCATTTGGTTCGACTGGTTCGGGGGTGGGCGCACGTCCATGGTTCATTAGGCGAACAGATCAGCGGTTCGGCATCTGCAACACGGATCATGGGAATTTTAGTGTTTGTGCTATAAGTGCTTATAATTCAATATGATTACATGATTTTGACGATTTAAAGAAAAACATTTATACTATCCAACACTCATTACAAAGAAGCAATAAGATCCATAAGATGCAATAAGATCCAAAACATTCATTACATGGGTTTTATTACATAGCATCATCTACAGTAGCTACACTTGAAGACGTGCGAGAATCGTACTACGTATAATGTCTCATATTACATCTCATAAGGGGTACATCATGGGGTACAACTTATGGAAGCCACTGACATGTCTCATGACCTCGCAGGGTCATCTACTCTAACTCGTACACCGCAACCGGGATACGACTGTTCTCGATCTCGATCTCCTCGTCAGACTTGTGAAGCCGGGACACGTACTTCAAGGCCTCGGCGAGCTCCTCAGTAGTCTTGGCTCCAGGTAGGGTAGGGCAGGCATCTAGGTTGAGGCGAGTTGGGGCTAACTCAAACTCCTCTATCCTAGGCTTCGTCTTGCTGTGAATCTCCTTGGGTAGCTGATCCCACATACCCTTCATCTCCCTGAGGCGCTTCTTGTCAGACTTCTACCAAGCCTACCAAGTTCTCTCACACTTGTTCTGTAGGTACTCGGTCTGCCTGAGTGCCTCGATCAGGTGACCCTGGTTGCGAACGGCCTTCTTCCTAAACTCCTCTAGCTCCTGGGTCATGGTCTTGTTCCAAGATTGGATTTTCAGCATATCAATCCCCTTGGACCTCTCTCTGTCTCCTTTGCAGTTGAACTCAGCCTTCTTGTCGTTCAACTCTCTCTACAACTCCAAGACCTTGCTGTCGAGGTAGCAGTTCCTATTGCCTAGGTCAGCTGCTTTGTCCTGTAAGTTAGTGACCTCGGTTCAGAGGACTTCTTCACGACGGTTGAGCTCGTCCTGTAGCTTGGCAACTGTCTCAAGTAGACTAGCTCGCTCCTGTGCTCCCTACGAGTCTTGCTCCTAGTACTCCCACAGAAGGGCCCGGTCCTAACGTCTCTTCTGCTCAAGCTGGGTCACATACCTGTCCTGCTCTAGTAGGTGGATAGCCGAGATGCGAAGGCATCTGTCCTCCTCTACAAAGATAACTCTGCCGGCTGCGAAACTCTACTCACTAGGGGTGAGGCTGAGGTCGAGGCCCTGGGGAAGTAGACAGAACTCTGTCGTCTTCAGGTGCTCATAGTGGTCCCTCATCACTCTACGAAGTGCCTTGTGTGAAACAGCTCGCAGTCCCTCCTCAACTGTGTCCTCTATAGTCAACTCGGTGAAAGCTAGGACAGAAGGTAAGGTAGTGCTAGCTGGGAACTCGACTGAGGTGACAACCGGTCCTTCGATTCCTCCTTCCTAAGCTGACTTCCTAGTGCAGGTGACCTTGATAAGCTCGTTAGGGACTCCTAACGTGACAAGAACTCGGTAGAGGGTCTGTGCAAAACCCCCAAGCTCACGTAGGTCGAAGGTAAGCTTGGCGTGGTCCAGAGGTAGCGGTCCTAGAGGCGGCCATTCGACGTTCGTTGCCATCTGCATGTTTTAGGAAACAGGTGTTAGCAGGTCAATTAATAGATAAGCCTTGCATAAAAGTAAATGTAGGGTCGGTATATAACCGAAAGAGGGGCTGTTCACGTCCTATTCTATCATCCATTTCTAAGGGTTTCATCCTATGGTCAAGTATGGCTCTGGTACCAACTGAAACGACCTGATTTCCATGAAGGGAAATCCACAGAGTCGAAGTGTAATAAGATCGTTGTGGATCATACTACCCAAATTCTAGTCGAATATCACATCCATACAACGATAATATCAGAGTACAAATAGTGTAGAATTACATAAATTATTACATTGCCGCATTGGCGGAATCAAAAGTAGCATTCATTCAGAATAGCTTGATGATAGGATCGTCAAACTCGAGCGTAGGAACGAACCCCTCAACCGTCAAACTCCTCGGAGCTATACTCCTCAGCAGAACCTGTGTGAATTTGAGTACTAGTAAGTCCTTAGGGATGACCAAGCCAGAATGTCTTCATCAGGGTTTCCATTTACCATGCCACCACAGCACCTCCACCCTGGGCTCCTCCCATCATAGGTTCACACCCAGGGCCACCTCATATACCATTTACCCACCACAGGTATCGATTCCAGGGGTGCCCAGGTAGCACCCCACGGCAAGACTTACCCCAGGCTCATCGTATACTCCAACTTGGTCGACACAACCCTCACCCTCCACACACCCAAGTCACACACGTAGCACTCTCCCCATAGTCCAGATAACACCACGCATTAATGTTGTATAAGCGTAGTAGAAGTACAAGCAATGAAATATAGCAGTAAGCATGTGTCTAGCCTAATAGCAGGGTATGCATGGGTAAAGTTGCGTCAAGGTAGAGGCCATCAAGTAAGCATACTACCATGGAAGTCCTATCATAGTATGATTATAGCAGTAAAGTAAAGCAATAGCAGTTCTATATTAGCCATGCGTAATAGGTGCTACGAGGTTGGGTGGGATGTGTCACCTTCAGTGTAGTCGTCTCCGTACTCCTCATGGTACTCTCGGTCCTCGTCCATCTGGTTCTCCTCCGAGTCTGCAAACGATCGCATTATAGTCGCGTTAGCGATGTCTATATAATAGCATAAAGAAGCAATGAAAATTCAAAAGAGCCAAATGCACTCAAACATGGGTTCATTGCGTAGAGCTCGATTTTAGATGAATTTTGGTCCTAGTTTCATATTTTTCTGAGGTCGTATGAATTAGTTATGAATTTCTGAAGATTAAATCCATTTCTGAAAATAGGAAAGGGCCGAATTAATATCGTGCTGACACGTGTCATGCTCCTGTTGGCCCACGTAGCATGCTGACATCAGCATGATGTCATCGTCTCAGTTCTAGTACTGATAGGTGGGGTCCCATTGACGTCAGCATGACATCATCTACGTCATTAGCTACAGACAGGTGGGACCAGGGGCTCTTGGGTCACTGACATGTGGGTCCGGTCAAAGTCAACGTCAAGTCAACGGTGAGTCAACATCACCGTGACCTCAGTCACAGACAAGTGGGGCCAGAGCTGCTGACGTCAGCAGCTAACATCACCATGACATCATCATGACGTCACCTCGGCTGCGTTTGTTACTGACAGGTGGGACCCACGTGACGTCGTCATGACATCAGCATGACGTCACTTACTGACGTGTGGGTCCAGACTCTCTGTGCCGCTGACATGTGGGCCAGGTCAACAGTCAACATTGACCGGTCAACGGTCAACCGAGTTTGAGTCTCGGCCCGGGCTTTGGTGGGCCTGGGCGAAATTTGGATTTGTAAAGGCGGCGGACGGACATCGTGGCATGCTATGGCGTGCGCGTCGTCGTAGCCATGGGCCTATGAATGAAGCGCCCAATTTATACAAGATCAAGTACGGTTGTCCCCGCTAACACGTTGACGCGCGCATACTTTCACTCATATAAACCCGGTAGTCCGCCGAGTGTCCCGAAAGACCTCGGTAAATCAACATCACAACCAAGATCATGTGATTAAGCAAATACACATCACATACGTAGGGTTGCAGCGGAAAATAATATTACGAATGGATTCGCAAATAATAGTACAAGTTTGGGTTTCAAAACCGATTAGTGAAAACAACATAGCTTTCAAAAGATTACCTTAATATATGTTCCAAATACATTGCTAGCATAAGTGACATCATCCGACAAAAGCATATAGATGAGAAGTAACTATAGAATCACCGAGCCACCGGCGGTTAACCACCATCTTCAACAGGCCAAGAACTTCACCTGCAACATGGTGGGATAAACCCTGAGTACTCGAATGTACTCAGCCAGACTTACCCGTCGGAAACCAAAAATAAAGGACACCAAGGGTCATGCAAGGCTTATGAGGTGGGCTAGCTTGACACATTTGCATAAAAGAGCTTATGAGCATAGTAACCAATTTAAACTTAGCATCAAGCTTATCATCATTTACCTGTCCACTAGATTAGCACCTATACTAGAGCACTCACTTATTAGGAGCAATCAATATTAACCATAGCAGGTATAATAAGGCTGTCATCATCATATCATCATTTCCGAACCATTAAGTATTAAGTGTATCTACATTGGAGATAAGCCCGTCAAGTTCTCACTAACCGGGAGAGACGGCGATTCGAATCGAATTACAACTCAGCTGAGGGGGTATTCCTAACTCTCACCCTGGCATACTTTGCAAGGGTAGCCGTGGGTCACCTTTGGAACATCTCAGGAACCAAATTCGTGGGTTCGATCAGCGCCAGCACTCTCAGGGATTACCCTTCTGCCAGGACGATCATGACTTTTAAATCACCTGCCCTTGGACTCACGCCTACGGCTCCCTTCCGAGGCGCACTTTATACTTATCGACTCCCGGCCTGAGGTGAGCTACTCGGCTTCGTGGTCGGTCTCCAGACCTGGCCAACTAAGAGAGAGGCATCGTTCAACATGAGCAGGAAAGGCTCAAGAATCGGTCCTTAAGCGACACGAGGCAGAGTCCTTTGCAAACCGGCAAGCCTCCGTCCGGTCTTCATTTCAATTTAAGACTGGTTCTTTTCCACGATAGCAAATATAGCCAACCGTGCCACATGTATCTTCCTATATCTCGCAGGTGACAGGAAATCACCCGACTTCTACCGTGTTTAAGCAGGGCTAAGCACTACTCGAGCCTGAGCTACATAGGATTCAAGGTAACAATATCTGGACAAGGATTGGGTAACCAATGCAGCAATGGTTTGCATCCGACACCTAAACTTAATGCAACAATATATATATATATAGATATATAATAATAATAATGTAACTGCATTTTGGAAATTAGGAGGCTTAAAATGCTCCGGGGCTTGCCTGGGATCCGACACAAGTCAGTTTAGTTAGCTTGCGCCGTCATGGTGACATCTCCGGTCCTAGCACTTGCTTAGTCCTTCCATCTTCGGGATATATCCACCAAACCAATTCTTCGGGTTTGGCTCCAACATCGCATCCTTCACGTGGTGCATCTAGCGTACCTAAATGAGATGCAAGATGCATGTGTATGAATATGATGAATGGTAACACAAGATGCATCACACATAAGCATTTAAGACAAACACAAGATTATGCAAGACATAGACACCAATAGCTATTTAACTAACATCGCACAACTAACTATAGAGAGCAAGCACATCAAGCATGACACAAGTTTAACAAGGTCACAAGTATCATAACTTGATCATCAACAAAGCCACACTTAGCAATATACAAGCAAACAACTATAATTGGAATCTGTCAATTTCTGGACATGCAAACAGCAGCTATAAGATTTAGCTATAACTAGAGTTACACAAATCCAAATGACTTGCAAGAAGACATTCTGGAAAGATTATGAAATTATCTACATTTCATCTATAACCATCACAGCATGATTCCCAAGTTAAGTAGATCAAAATTATACCTTTACAGAAACTGGTCTAAACAAGACAGAGAGCAATTAATTGTATAACCCAACTTTAAACAACTGTAACTCTTAAACTACTTGGCCAAATGGCACCAAATTTTAACAGCAGCTAGATACATGAATTATCTACAACTTTTGTATAAACAAGTTTCACAACAAAGCACATTATCATGAAGAACTTTGCTAAGTTCCCAGATCTATCCATAAACCACATCGGCAAGAAAATAATTATTAACTTATGTTGCAAACACATAATTGGGCAAAACCAACTTTACCAACATGTCACACATGACTAAAGAACACCAGAAAACCTAGTGTCCATGACCAAATAAATTCTTTTAATGCATTTCTTAATTTATTTTAGATAACAAGGTGACTTAAGGAACATATACCAAAAGTATACAATAAATTCTACAAAAATTACAGTGGCTCACATATCCTCTCAATAGTCTACTGTCCAAATTTCACTCCATTTTAATATGTATAGCACCCTCTATGAAAAAGACAAGTTGCTAAAGCAAGAAATCATGTGAGAGCAAGATAAACCAATAACTCACTCATACTTCATCCAATACTCATGAAATTTTTACCACACATCAACTATCACATGAGTAGCATGGCACAAAAATTTCACTTCATTTGGAGCCCTAGATCTACAGTTATGAAAAAGACAAATACCACTAGCATTACAAACCTAGCTGCATAAATATATTTTTACAGCCAAAACTTTAAAGTAAAACATGTAATATTATAGATCTAGTGCATAGAGAATTTCACAAGGATTCCAAAAATTACTCATTTGCTATTTTACGAATTTCCTATGAATTACTATGAATTTCCAAAGATTCAGCAAATTTACTGCAACTAGGTCCTTATTGGCACTATTCATTTGAGTCAATGATTCTGCAGAAAAGCCCCTCCCAAAACTCGAATTCGAAGGCAAGGTCCCTGCTCGCGAACTTGAACAGAGGACGTCGGAGAATCGGTCGGTGGCGGCCGGAGAAGGGCCGGCGGTGGCGGGGGAATGGTGGGGAAGCACTAGGAGGTTGGTGCGCACTTGTAGGTGGCCGCAGCTTGCTCCACGGAGGCCCGACGCGGCCTGGCCACGTGAGCTAGCGATGGCCGTGCAGCGTCTCCGGCGGCAGCGGCTGCGGGGTTGGCCGGCGGTCCGACGGCGACGAGGAGTGGCGGCGCAGCACGCGTGGGCCCCTGCGCATCGGTGCATGGCTTCGTCAGGGCCCGCGGTGGCCTGCAGTGGCCCGGCCACGTACAGCCGTTGACATGCAGCGGCGGCGGCGAACAGTGCAGTGGGCGCGAGCTCAGGGACTTGTCCGGCTGGCTACGAAGGAGAGCGGTGGCTGTGCCGGGGCCTGGCTCGGCCAGCAGCGGTGTGGCTGCACGGCTGCAGCCTGGCGCGAGCAGCAGCGGGAGCTCGAGCTTCGCTCGACGGCAATGGCGGCCATGGCCATGGCATGGCGCCCACGGCAGCAGAGTGGAGGAGGGCGAGTGCGTGCGCGAGGGAGGAGGAGTGGGGAGGCTCTGGCGTCCGCTTTGGAGGGGCAGGGGCACGGCAGAGCGGCAGACCACGCGGCAGTAGCGCGCGGGAATGGTGGGGGCACTCTCGGTGCATGGTTGCCACGCCCTGGACACGCGCCGCCCTTTGAGGCATTCTACCGAGCACGTGGCGGGCGACGGTATGGTCGACGTGGGACGCGATTTTGGGCTGTTTCAAGGCCGAATCAGCAAATGGACCAAAAATGAAGTTTGATCTACTACTCATGCTCTCCAACTTTGATTAAGGGTGCTCGGCCATTAGGCTATTGGATTAGCAGATAATTAGTACTAAACTTGATAGTGTCAGTGATTTGACAGCGACAAGCAAACATTCAAAATTGATGGTCGAAATGAAATGCAACTGGTGCCATCTTCTTGTATGTTCTTCTCTAATGAAATATCTCCAACTTCTATTTTTGGGCCAACTCAAGTTGCTTAACAAATTTTGGAGAACACGGAATGTCATCGTCGATGCCCAAGATTTCAGACTTAGGTCTACAAATAGCAGCAGTTTTGATCTTGTAACCTCTGTTTGCATCATCTACAAACTGAACTAGGGCATACTCCAAAAACAAACTATGTTGTACTCAAAACAAAGAACAACTTTTATTAAAGGATCAAGGTCTGGATCAGCTCGGTTTGCAAGATATAAAGCTCCAAAGTAGGGTACCCGCAGTTCAACCTCAGTTAGGACTTAGCCAAATTCCTGGGCTCCAAAATAACTCTGTATTGAATCTTGTGAGTTCTATTTGACTAGGTTAGAGGCCAAACTAACTCTTGACCATTAAACAAAGTTTGTTCTACAAAAGATGAACTACAACTTTTGTTAAAGGTGAAACCTCATAACTCGTACAGAACCTACTGTTCTACTTTGACCAAAATAGGATCACGATGAAGCTTAAATTATCCTTTTTGATCCATTGGAGCATTTTCTGGCCACCTGCTCAACATGAACCCTTCATAACATTTGTTCATGAGTGCAAGTAGAGTTGTTTGAGCAAGGTACCAAGGTTTGGTTGACTTCATAGGTTTCCATCCACTTGATAAAGCAATTCATGCAAAGATATGACTTATCATTTCATGTGACTTTTTGATTCCAAACTTCATGAAACTTTTCCACGGGTCTAGATGGATGCATGTGGATGTAATGTACATGGAATAAGCATGTTTAACATTACTCTTGCATAATCTTAACAAGGGTCCATATGTAAGCAATTGTGCGTGGCCCAAGTTTAAGTTGGAGCTCCATCATGTAGATTTGATCTTGACACCTTGATTACCACTTGACATGTCATGTTTGAGCTCAAACCTATTGCTTAACTGGTGATAAACACCTGGGGTGTTACAGGCCCCCACTGGGCTTCGTTCACAGCTCAGCCCACACTACGTGGTTCACGGTGAACTCATGTTCACGATCCATGGACCGTTGGCTGGTCTTCGGTGGACCGTGTCCATGCGGACACAGGCTGTGCGGTGCATCGTGCACCCGGTGCACGGGGTGACGAGAAGCTCTGCCCCCCGTTTCTCCACCGGTGTTCTGTCGGAGCAGAGCTCTCACCGGCGGTGAGGCCGTGCGTGGGGGCTCCCTGGTGGCTCGGCTGGGCGGATAAAGGCCTCTACGGATCCGTGGGGGCACGGCGAGGGCATCCAGGGGCTCCAGGCGGGGCTTCGGGTCTTCATGTGGCCGGTAGGGGCACTACGGCGTCCGCGGCGGAATAGTGACGATGGCGGGGCATGCCGGAGCGCTACGGGGCACCGGCGGGGCGGTCTGGGCGTTCTACAGCTTCCCACGATCAAGGCAAGTCGATCCATCCTACCTCTACTGACTCGCATCGGATAGAATAGCTCTGCCATGGTCGTGCTCCGACCATGGTGAGCGTGCTCGGCGCGCGTACAGGGCTCTGCTGTGCCCGGTCCTTTGGGGCTTGGCGAGGTGGTAGGTGTGGTCGTGGACGTGTGCGTGAGTGTGCCGTGCTCCGAGGCGGTGATAGGTGTGGACATTGGGCCTCCCAGATGGGGAAATCATGTCGGCGGCCATGGTGCACTCGGTGACGGTGAGCAGAGGGCGGTGCGTGGGCTCACCTTTGGTGTCGATGGCAAAAGGATGGTGGTGTAGTGGCGGGCCGTGGCCGTGTCGAGACGATGCCATGCAGTGCTGAGCAGCAGCATCGACGTAGTTGATCGGGGCGACGTCCTCCGCTGCGGCGACACCGGCGATGTCGGGCGGCTTTGGCGCTCCTTCTTCTTCCTCTATCCCCTCTTTCTCTTGGCTCAGGTGTGCAGGGGATGGCCACCAGGTGGCGGCGGGGCACGGGATCGCGCTAGGACAACTGGGGTCGGGGCTTTTATAGCCGAAGCTTGGCCATGGCATGGAGCGAGCGGCTGGGGATGGCCAAGGGGCGTGCGGAGGGCTGTGATCGCATCGAGGCTAGGGCTACGGGGTCGCGATGCGGCCGCGGGTGCGTTGGCGAAACCAATTTCGCGTTCCTTGGTCAACAAGGCGGGGGACAGGGAGGCGACAAGGTCATGCCTTGGCCATGGCCATGGCAGGCGCACGCGGCAACGGTCATGCACCGTGCGTGACCCTATCGGGCAGCCGGTGCCAGCGTGGCCCCCATCCAACGGGGCCTCGTGGTCGGTTGTGAGGCACGGACGGCGGAGAGGGGCCGAGGCGGCATCGGATCTTTCTCCCACGGCATCTACGCTCTATTCTCAGGATGCAGAGGAGGGGACCAAGGAGGGGGATGACAAGGAGGTCCCACCCGTCAGCCAGCATGGGGAAAGACGATGGCGTGGTGGCGTGCGGCTGGCTGCGTGGGCCGCGCGCGGTCGGGCTAGGCCTGCTTGTGGCTGCGTGGGCTAGCGAAGCCGGGACAGCGAGCTAGGCCGGCTGGTGGTAGAAGGCAGGCTGGGCCGACTCGGTTGCTTGGGTTGCGAGGCTAGCTCCTCCCTTTTCTCCTTTTCTATTTTTCTTTTCTTCTTTTCTTTTTTATTTTTCTTCTCCTTTGTTTAAATTCAAATGTGATTTGGAATTTGAATTCAAAATTGGTGTACCTTATTCATTGGGGTTTTAGATATGATGCCCACAACAGTCTTTTATATATATTAGAAACTTTATTTAGCTATTTTGTATAAAAAATAGGTGTAGTTTTGTTATACAAAAATAGAAATAGATTTCTCTTTAAGCATTTATTCTTTGGTTTGATTAATAATTATTTTAAGGTTTATTTCTTTAAAGGAGTTGTTAGGCATTACATAAAGCAAATGGAAATCCAAATCACCATTTGAGTTAACAATGTATGCTATATTTTATTTGTCAGTATTTAAATAAACATAATTAACAAATGACATGCCATGCCCATGAAATTGTTTAGTTGGGTTACAACTAATGCAACACCTAGGGTTGGCTCCTACAGATATCACTCAACATTGCATGGGGTTTTGAAGAAAAATTTTGTAGTTGTGATTTTTGGTGTGTGGATTTTTGGGTTGTTACACGCGCCGTACAGCCCGCAGCAGAACGGCGTCGTCGAGCGGCGCAACCAGACAGTTCTGGGCATGGCTCGGGCCCTTCTCAAGCAGAGGGGGATGCCGGCTATCTTCTGGGGAGAGGCGGTGGTGTCGGCCATCTACATCCTCAACCACTCGTCTACCAAGGCGCTCGATGGCAGGACGCCGTATGAGGCTTGGCATGGGCGCAAGCCGGCGGTCTCCCACTTGTGGGTCTTCGACGGCCTCGCGTTCACCAAGGAGCTTGGCCGCATCAGCAAGCTCGACGACAGGAGCACTCCAGGAGTGTTCATCGGCTACGCGGAGGGCTCGAAGGCCTACCGCATCCTCGACCCGAAGACACAGCGTGTGCGCACGGCGCACGACGTTGTGTTCAACGAAGGACGAGGATGGGCGTGGGACAAGGCGGTGGATGACGGCTCAGCTCCGACGTAGGACGACTTCACTGTCGAGTATGTCCACTTCGAGGGAGCTGGGGGAGTAGGCAGCTCTTCTTCGACGAGCGCGTCTACCCCAGTCCCCGAGCCTCCACCGACCCCGGCGCCTGCTACTCCGACAGCACCACGCTCTCCAGCTAGGACCTCGGCTGCGATGAGTTCTTCGCCGGCTCCACCACAGTCGGCACTGCCACGCACTCCAGCACCGTTGTCGGTGTTGTACAACGCCAATTCAGCCGCCGTGAATTTGCCGCCGTTGTTGGTGCGCAGCACGCGTAGCTTGCGACAGCACTCCGCCTCCGCAGTAGCCTGTGTGCGCCTGATGGCGTCTGTAGCCTCTCCCTTGCTGCCGAGGACTATCACCCACATGTAGCGGGAGAGGTCGTCGACGAGCAGCAGGAAGTTACGTCGTCCTCCCGGTGTGGCTGGTGTCACCAGGCCACACAAGTCCCCGTGCACAAGCTCGAGCCTCTTCTTGGCTCGAAAGCTCACCCACTGGGGAAAGCTCGCCTTTGCTTCGTCAACACGCAGACGTTGCAGAGCTGCTCCACATGGTCAAGGCACGGCAGGCCTCGCACCATCTCCGTGGCACTGAGCCGCTTCAGGGCCTCGAAGTGAAGGTGCCCGAAGCGCTCGTGCCACTGCCACGCCTCGTCATCCCGACGAGCAGCAAGACAGAGGGGTTGTGCCACCTGTACGTTAAGGACGTAGAGTCAATTTGCGCTTCTGGTTACCTTGGCAAGAAGGCGACGACGGTGATCACAAATCCTCATGACTCCATCCTCAACCACCATGCACGAACCGTTCTCATCCAGCTGTCCCAAGCTAATGATAGAGTTCCTCAACGCGGGGATGTAGTAGACTCCGATGAGCAGCCTGTGCTCACTAGACACGGTGGTAAAGATGACGGAGCCGACGCCCTTGATCTCCACACCGGAGGCATCCCCAAACTTGACGGAGACACCAGCAAGAGCACGAGCGGGATCCTCTTCCTCCTCGGTAAGTGCCTCGTTAGCTGGCAGTCGGTCAAGCAGCAAATGGTGGCCCTGTCCAGCTACGAGGCCGAGTACATAGCGGCCTCCACCGCTTCGACTCAGGTGCTCTGGCTCGCTCAACTGCTTGGTGATCTCCGCTGTGGCCTCCCCGCAGGCGGGCCCCTCATGATGCCGCTGATGATGGGGAAACAGAAGGTGGTCGTCTTGCCGAACCCCATCTACACATAGGCCATGAGGTCCCGCCCGACGAGCGAGATTGGGATGGCGTGGCGCTGCATGGGTGTCGGGCGCACGTAGCGGCACCGGCGGATGTTCTCGTTGAGCATGGCGCCAAGGTCGATCTCCGCGAACGTGGCAACGGGGGGCGGGACCTCGTGGCCGGACGTCTCGACGGGGATGTCCTCGTATGCGTTGAAGTTGATGCCCGTGTTCTGGTGGTCCTCGAACGGGGCCTCGGTGCCGTCGGTTGCGGGGAGGGGTCGTAGTTCGTGAAGGGGTCTGGCTCCCGATTCCATGACCATGGGCCGCCGTGGGGGTGGCCCCCGCCGCCGGCTCTGAAGGTGCTGGACCCGCCGGTGGCGTGGCGGGTGAGGAGGCCGGCGATGGAGGGGCTTTTTGGAATTCGACCATTATGGAAAGTGGGCTTCGGTGATTTGCCATCCCACAATGGGGCTTCGCCATCTAGCCATTACGAAACGCGACCCATCCACGAGAATGCCATCAGATGACTTTGGGACCCTTTTCTTCCTCTTCTGCCCCTGTCTCTTTCCTCTTTCTTTCACCGGTGCTCGCATAGACAGAACGGAGGGGCGCAGAAACGGATTGAGCTCGGCTGCTGCTGCTTCGCCAAGCACCAAGCGAGGCACCCCCCCATCCACGACAAGCCCCCCGGTGAGCCCACCCAGCTACAAACTGACGACAATGGGTCCTTTTCGCCATAAAACGAGGAAAGAACGGTCATGGTTAGTACATTGTTTCTTGAAACGCTGAAAATAGAGCTCACGCAACTTGTATTGAAAGGCGAGATTTCAATGCCACTTTGGTTTGAAAATCCTCAAAGTTAAGCAAGAAATCGAGCATGAAAGACCCAAAAGAGGATTTCTGTAACTTGGCAAAAGGTGAAGCATCCCCTTTCTAAAGGTCAAATAGAAGAGAGCATTTTCCTCCCCAATGTTCAAATCCGAAATATGAACGAGCTCAAAATGTCAAGCGCGGAAACCCCAAAATGCAGTACTGAAGCCCGGCACCGGTAGTACTTTCTTGAACCAATCTCAAAATGCAGTACTGAACCCAAAAAGAAAAAAATATCAGGAAGCTGTCCTTTCTTGAACTTTTCACCCAGGAAACCAAGGGAAGAAGGCATGGAAAGCTCAAAGCCTCACCTTGGAGGTTGACAATGGCGGCAATCTCGATAGGCACGGGCCCGGTGAGATGGTTGACGTCAAGGTACAGGTCCGTGAGCTTGGACAGCTTCCCAATCTCCCGCGGTATGGGGCCCTTGATGCCGTTGTAGTGGAGGTACAGCCCCTGGAGCTAACGCAGCCTTGGCCCACGCATGGCGGCGGGAGGTTCCCGAGAGCCCACGGCCCTGCAGCGAGACCGCGGTGACACGGCCGTCATGCGGCTGCATGTCACGCCGATGAAGGAGCGGCGCATGGGTGGCGGAGGGGTCCCAGGAGCCGAGGACTGGCGGTCAGTCTAGCGCCGCGCTTGAGCGCCGCCATCGCATGCATGGGCGTCCTCCTTGTTATGCGTCTGGAGGTCTTTGAGGACGGAGAGGAGCAGGAGGCGAGGGGGGCCAAAGCTTGGCAGCCATGGGTGGGCTCGCCATGGTGCCTCCCTCGGTGCTCGTGCAAAGCAGCAGCAATGAGCGAGCTCGATCCGTTCTGCGCCCCTCTGTTAAAATCAGGCGAGCACCGGTGAAAGAAAGAGGAAAGGGACAGAGGCGAAACAGGAAGAAAAGGGTCCCAAAGTCATCGGATGGCATTCTCGCGGATGGGTCGCGCCACGTAATGGCTAGGTGGCGAAGCCTTGTTGCGGGATGGCAAATCTCCGAAGCCCACTTTGTCGAATTCCAAAAAGGCCGCGATGGAGTGGGGAGGCGGCGCGGTGGTGGTGGAGGAGCGGTTGCGGAGGTGGGGCGGAACGTAGGAGCGGGCGGGGCCGTTGGAGGCCGGGGGCGGCGGGGGTAGTGGTCACCGACGGAGGCGGGGCGGGCTCGGTGTCGGTGATGTCGGCCCAGGATGTGCAGGAGGTCCGCATGGTTGCGGCGGGAGTGGAGGGGAGGTGGATCTGCAGCAAGCGGGGGCGGGGGAGGGCGGATCTGCGCGTCCATCGGGTGGGACGACGTGCGGGAGCGGTGGAGCTTCCAGAGGAGGATCCGCCCGTGGCGGCGGCGATGATGGAGGGCAGGCGGCGCCACGTCGGGGCCAGAGGGGGATTAGGGTGGGGGCGCGAGTGGGGAAGGGAGGAGGCGAGGTACGGGCGGAGGGAGGAGAGGCGGCAGTGGCTCGAGGAAAAAAAAGATCGCGGGGGAGGGTGGAGGAGGACGGACGGGTAATAGGATAAAATGGACAGCGGAGAGGAGAGAGGAAGATGACCACGGGGGGTCAGAAAACTGGAATTGCCTGGAGGGACGACCACGGGGGAGGGTCACATGAAGGACCGCAAAAATCTCTCACTTTTGCTTTTTTTAGAGTACTAGGACCTTGTCCGTGCGTTGCTACATGCAACAAAACACGGGCAACAAAACATTTGTATTGCAATATATAGGGAGCATTCAATAGGACAATAATAATATAAAAATAAGCATAAATGGACGAAACAAATTATCTCCGCAAGCATTAGTTTTCATCGTATGGACAAATCATGCACAAATCATCGTATAATAGTAAACATAATCTGCCACTGGCCTTGTCGACATGAAGTTCATTCACAGTAAAACAGCTGCCCCAACTTCGACCTGAAGTTCATTCACAGTAAATCAGCCGCCCCAACTCAGGGGTGGGCCCTATATAGTTCTAAGCACCATTCTCCCATCAGCACCTTCTATCTCGATCGTAGGTCCTGTATGCGCAAAGGGATCAGTGCATCAGTAAATGGAGTTGCAAGTGGAACTGGATTGCATACGTGCAAGCAAAAAATAACAATAAGGACATTCATCATACCTTTTGTACATCATCAGCAACTCAAGCTCAGAATGTTAAGATTATGCAGTGTTTTTATGAAAATTTGTAAGAATGCATCATACACCTTTCCACAGAGTAGTGTTGAATATTTAACCACAGATAAGAAAACTCAAAACTACTATTTTCTAACGGATTGAAACAGCTTCAGAGTAATGATCCACTTAAAGAAATTTCAGAGACATTTTTCTACACTTGCTTCATATTCTTAATACTTCACATTACAATACTGATAAGTCAAAAGCGACCAAAGAGGGAAAACTCGATGAATGGCATTTTTAACAGACCATATTCTATAACAGTCAATTTGTTTCAGTGTAACAAAGTAAAGAAAAAGAAATGGCACTTTCTGATCTTTAGAAAACTGCAATCAAACCTATTGTGGTCTTCCATGCTGCCTTTTCTCACCAACAGACTACCACCCTCCATCTTGTATCCTCTCTCCTTCCTAAAACTTTACAAATCATAAACTCATCAAAAACACTCCCAAAAGCAGCCAATCATTTGGGCTTCTGTTTATCAAAAGAATTGCTATCTTGGCAGCTTTAAATGAAAAGGCCAAAAGAAAGCTATCTCTTGGCCGCTATTGCTACTGTATGAAAAATTGAAAGTCTTGATTAAAGAGAAGGGCAGAAATATGTCACTGGGCATACAACCAAGTTTCAGATGCTGTCATGTTATGAAATCGTGAGGACCTAGCCAAGCCAAAACAGTATCGAAAACAAAAATATATAAAAAAAGATTATTAAAAGAATCTGGTATACCGAAAATTCCAATAGTTCAAGGGCTGACGTAAATAGACAAGGCAAATCCCATCCTTGCAGTCTCCTTGAAATCCCATTCTAATAAGAAGTACTAAACTGTGACTATTTTATTTAGCCTTATTAGCAACCAAACTTAAACTTGTTAAATTTACGGAATTTACGGATTGGCTTGGCAATGTGCATGGGACAGTAAGCCTTAGAGGCAACCAAACTTAAACTGATTAAATTTATGGACTGGCTTGGCAATGTGCATTGGACAGTAAAACCAATTAATCATAACCATGCTTTAATTTTGGTAGGTACTATGACCGAATACATGGCATCATTTTTATGCCTACATTATTGTTTCAGCAAGATACAGAAAACACATCATTTAGCATTGAAGAACAGAAATATAAAGCATCCATATATCACAGCTTTCATGACAAGACACTTTTTTAACTCATCTATGCCAAACAAACTTTACTAAAACTTACTGTCAACAATTTCTGATTGTAAAGAAAAGAATGTAATCAACTTCGTACAGAGATAGTAGTATCTAATGTTAAAATGAGAAGATGTGGAGAATTAAAAGGCATGAAAAATTTATAATAAACAGAATACCTATTCGTCGGAGTCTACAGTCCGGAATCCTCAAACTATGCCAATCCAGCTTGTCCTAGAAGTTCACCTCGGTGAGCTTCTTGATCTCCAGGACCACATCATTACGGGCGCTCATCTTGCCTATTCATCATAATGTTACAGTACAAATCACCTCCACGTAATATGGTAGAAATTTAGCTCTAAGACAGGCCAATTAGCATTTGCAAATGCTTGCATGTATAGGGAAGATCTAACAAATTCAAGATCTGGGCATTTTCCAAGTTAATTATTGAAATTAGTCTAATAAAGACATCTATTTGTGTACTCAATCGTTCAGACCAACTCACCACCTGAACAGAGGTAATATTATGGCTTGTGGTCTGATATGTAAAACTCACATAAGCTTGTTTATTATATATATACAAAGTTAACTGCATTATTGCAAACTGAATTAGATGGACTCTTCACTTGCAACTGTGGTCAGACTACAAACTAAACAAAATCCCTGTGTTACAAATAGCATAGCCTACAAGTTGGAATTTCTTATTGCCAGCCTAACAACCACGAATTGGCCTGACAAGAAATAAAATCTATATGTGAAACAAACTACACTGAAATTCACAGTAAATAGTAAAATCTAACAAGAAACAACCATGAACTGGCTTGACCAATCATACGTACTATGAACACTCGGAGAAAAAAACATGCATCTGGGATGGCAATACACATAATGTAGAAGCTAACCTTTAAGAGCATTTCACCAATCAGGAACCAGATCAAGCCAAATGTATAGGTCTGATCAAAACTGCAAATACATAGAATGACAATTGTGTTTTCAGCACTGGATGGATTTAATACAGATAAGAAAAGATATAATCTTGTAACAAAAATTTTGAGGAAAATTTAATTATTTGTAACAATATGTGCATATAGATAGAGGACACACACAAATAGCATAGTGGCAGTTGCTAACCTATTCACTTATAGCAATCATATATTAAAGCATGGGAATTATATATAAATAACCACTTGGAATTGTTAGGGGAATGAAAATAAGTTTTAGGGAGCTGACCACTAACATCATGGTTGTAATAAAAGAACCAGTACAAACATAATTTGGGGGCTCATATAGCCCAATGATGGAAACTACCCATTCTCAAAACAGACTCTTGACTCAATCGCAAGCTTATTCACTGGGCACTTGGCTACAGGTTGCAAAATGGAACAGGTTTACCCAATGCAGGACAACTATTAGTTGTGTGCCAAACAAACCCAAATTGATCAAATTACCAAATCATTCGTGGAGGTCCTGAGCAAGCAGAGAAACAATCATTTTTTTAACACAGCCATCACATTGCATATTTTAAAGCATCTATGTGTATTTCACATGAAAAGATACAATGTATATTGATCCTGTCAAACCATTACAAATAGTTCACTGCGCATATCATGCATCTGCTTGGTCCTGTCAATAAAAAAAGCAGGCGTGCAGCTCACGATGGATTTTCAATCTTTACTTTGTGCATGAACAGACTGAGCAGAGCATTGCCGACATTCTGAGTTCCAGCAAAATAATGAAATAAACATGCAAGTAGATTTTGCAAGCAATGCTCATAAGCAGTACTTAATCAGTAAGCAGCAATAAAAATGATGTCCGCAAACAAAAGAGAATCCATAACTTACATCCAACAGCACTCCTGCCTTTCAGTCCCAAGAAAACATAAGTAATAGTTTGCACATCAAACAACAGTGATGCCTTTGAATCCTAGAAAAAAAACATAAGCAGCAGTTGCAGATTGAGAAAAAAACATATTGTACTGAGATACATGGAATATGTCAGTTACCCTTCCAAGTCATCCCACGTTAGCATCTGTTTCAAATAAATGAAAAGATTGCTCTTTTATCATAAAGACACGAGCTCCTAGTCAGGTTCCTTAGTGACAAAAGTAATGGTCAGATCAATCATAGATGGTCTGATTTGTTTAAACTCTGGATCAGCAAGTGGGGTCTGATAGAGTTAAATGCCAGTAATAAAAAATTTACATGGACAAATAATCAAGAGAATAGGATCTTGGCTAAGATAGATAGAATTTTTGTTTCCACTTCTTGGGAAGCTGCTTTTCCTTTAGCTTCTGTTAGAGCTTTAGATAGATTGCCCAGTGACCATAATCCTCTTTTGCTTAATGCTGGTGATAATTGTTGTTTTGGTAAAAAGAGATTTAGATTTGAAAAATGGTGGCTAGAAAACGAGTCTTTTAGGGAAGTAGTGGTGAAAGCTTGGAATACTCCCTGCTCTCTGAAGAGGAGTATTGATAGATGGCAGTTTAAAATTAGAATTCTCAGGAGAATTGTCAGAGGTTGGGCTGCTAATGAAGTAGCAGAGCTTAATAGAACTAAAGCCTCTCTTTCTAGGGATTTCACTAGATTGGAGGGCATTTCTGAGGTTAGAATTCTCTCTACAGAAGAGTTGTCTGAACTAAGGCAGGTGGAAAAACAGTTAGATCAGATTTGGGCTTTAGAAGAAATCAAGAGTAGGCAAAGATCTAGAGATAGAGATTTACTAGAAGGGGATAGAAACACAGCCTATTTCCAGGCGGTAGCTAACTATAGAAGTAGGAAGAAAAGAATAGATTGTTTACAAGGTCCTGGAGGTTTAGTCTATGACCAGAATAGCATGATGTCTGTGGCTGTGGATTATTATAAAAAACTTTTTGAAAGGGAAGTAGAATCTGGGCTGAATTAGATCAGGATTTTTGGGATCCTGAGGACAAAGTGTCTGAGGTAGAAAATAGACTTCTGGTTGCTCCTTTCTCTGAAGCTGAAATCAAATCAGCAGTTTTCAGTTGTTATGCTGAGGGTGCTCCTGGCCCTGATGGCTTGTCCTTTATCTTCTATCATAAGTTCTGGGATTTAGTTAAGGATGATTTGATAGCTCTTTTCAATGATTTTCATAAAGGTACTCTTGATCTGGGTAGATTAAACTTTGCTCTAGTAACTCTTATTCCAAAAGTGGGTGATGCTGTGGACATGAAACATTTCAGGCCCATCAGTTTGCTTAATTGTAGCTTTAAAATCTTCTCAAAATTGTTAACACTTAGATTGAGCTCAGTTGCTCAAAGAATTGTGTCTCCCACACAATGCTTTTATTAAGGGTAGGTTTATTTTGTGTTAGAATATCTAGTTACTCATGTGAACACTCTACCGGTTAGGCCCTTTCCTGTGTGAATGCGGCACTGGTCAGGCCCTTTGGGCCCCTATATGCTTGTAATCCCTTTGGTACCTCAAATCAAGTATGCTAAGCCTGTTGGCTTAACCTTCTATCATGGTATCAGATGACTAATTGGTCATGTGCCTGTTTCTCTCCCACCCAATCCCCTGCTTCCGCTCTTTTCCCGGCGCCTGCGTCCGCCTCTTCGGCTGCCGCGCCGCGCCCACCTTGACGGCCGCCGTGCGCCTCCCGACGCCGCCGCGCGCGTCTCGTCGGCTGCCGCACCCATGGCTGCCCCTCCATCTGGCGACTCCAGCTCCGACACCTCGACTGCCGCCGCTGCGGCCAAACTTCGCGACGAAGCCATCGCCGCCGCCAAGACCCTGGAAGACGAGGCCGCTTCTCTGCGCACCTCCAACGCCGAGCGCAGTCAGCAACTCCAGGAGGAGGCGGACCTTCTCAAGTCCGCCGCCGCCGCCCAGGAACGCGTCCGCGCCGCCGCTGCCGCCGCCCTCGATTCGGAGCGCGCGCAGGCCGACGCTCTGGAGCAGCAGGCCTCTGCCCTCCTGGATCGGCTCCGAGCTGATCCCCTCCGCGACAACGACTCGCTCGACGACGACGATACGCGCTCCATCTCCTCTGAGGCCGCGGCCATCGCTCACCTGCATAGCCAAGCCGCCGCCGTACAGAACATCAAGAACTTGATCCCCATCGTTCTTAATCTGCAGTCCTCCAACTACTCCAAATGGCGTGGCTACGTCCTCCTCACCCTCGGCCGCTTCGCCCTGAAGGACCACGTCCTCAGCAACGTCACCCGCCCCCACGATGCGGCGTGGTCCCGCATGGACTGCGTCGTCGTCTCGTGGATCTTCAACACCATCTCCCCTGACCTCCTCGACGTTGTTCACGAGCGCGACGGCATCACTGCTCGGGCGGCGTGGCTCGGCATCGAACAACAATTCTTCAACAACCGCGAGTCCCGCGCCATGCTCCTCGACGCCAAGTTCCGCACTCTCTGCCAGGGCGCCCTCTCCATCGACGAATACTGTCGCAAGATGAAGAGCATGGCGGATGCGCTTGCCGATCTTGGCGAGCCCATCCTGGACCGTACTCTGGTGCTAAACGTCCTGCGCGGACTCAATGAACGTTTCCAGTTCATGTCGCAGTTCGTCACTCGACAGAGACCCTTCCCCTCCTTCACTGACGTCCGCGCTGACCTCCGCCTGGCCGAGCTCAACATGGCGCCACCCTCAGCACCGCCCTCAGCCCTCATCGCCTCGTCGTCCAGCAGGCCGCCCGCTCCTCCACCGCCCTCTGCACCCCCGCGCCCCCATCAGGCTGCCAAGGGGCAGCCGTCTGGCAACAGCAACGGTCGTGGTCGGCGTCGCCGCGACGGACGCGGCCAAGGCGGCACACAAGGCGGCTCACCTGGCGGCCAGCAGTGGCCCTCCATCCTCAACCCATGGACCGGGTCCATCCATATGTGGCCCGGGTCCACCCCTGGAGGTCCTCGCGGTCCACCGCCTCGCGTCGTCCCGCCTCCATCACCGCAGCAAGCCCTAGTGGCTGGTGTGCCCCCGGGGTACTTCACTCCATCGTCGATCCCCGGGGCATACTACCAGGCGCCCCAGCAGGCGCCCTCTCCTACTTGGTCGCCATGGACTACCGAGTCCCTCGCCAACGCCTTTAGTACCGTCGCCCTCACTCCGCCACCAAGCTCCTCGGACTGGGTCATCGACTCTGGTGCTTCCTCTCACATTGCCTCCAACCCTGGTATGGTCACAGCCTCGCCATCATCCTCTTTTCCTTCCTCCATTGTTGTTGGCAATGGTGCCACCCTTCCAGTGGTTGGCACTGGCCACCAAATCAGTTTCTTATAGCTTATATTGAAACTGAATGTTTAAGGTAAACCTGCAAGGCTGCAACTATTAATTTGAGCCGTGTTTCCAATTTTGTAGCCTTTACTCTTGCCACTCGAAAGTAAGACTGGGTTGAAATGAAGTGAAATTGTTGATGGGAAGATTGACTCGATCGATCAATTGTTATACATTGACTTGTAACAGCACAGGTTTTGAAACTCAGGTACATAATAATGTCACGGCTTTCAAATGCCTCGCGAACTGAACTTTGCTTACATTTATTTGCTGATGATGAGGAAATAGATGTTTTAGCTGTACGGGCCTTTAGCTAGTTCATTGAGAATTTAGAGTGCATTGTGACACTTGAGAAATTGTCACTTGCATATATAATATAAAGTATGGAAAATATGTTAGAAATCATGACATAAATGAATTATCACTACTGGAATCCTCCTGTTTCCCTAGGGCCAAAAACCCTAAGGAAAGGCACAGATACCCTAGGGAAACATGTTTCCCTATTTCCCTAGGGTGATTCGTCAGGATTGTTTCCTAGGGATAGATTTCACGGGAACCAAAGAAGTGCCCTAGGGTGCCGCGAGAAAACCCTAGGGAAACTGTAGAGTAATTTCACCCCGAGGGAAATCTGCTGACATGCCAATGCATAAAGGTCATTTCCCTAGGGGTTGAGTTTTATGGGGAACATACAATGGCAGATCATACATGAATAAACAATATATATTTGAAGTCAGATTTTGAATTCAAATTTTGAATCCAAATACAAATTTAATTATAGCACGGTACACATCAGGCTTTAACATTCATCAATCCATATTGATTTAAGTTGCAATATCTCATTAGAGGCAGTAACACAAACACCACTTGTGTCATCAAAATGACCAAACTGAACTACAACACAGGTGCACATTGCAACCTGGTAGCTGTAGGCAGCGAGCAGCTTTGCTGCACAGCGCAGCCAAAATAATCAGAAGTGAGCAGACCAACATCATAGTAGGTTTTAATACATGTCAAAGCAATGGAAATTCATCGTCATCTTCAGGAGAGTATGTACCCCCACCACTTGTGGCATTCACATGACAACGATAGCCTCCGTAAGCGATCCTACTCAACGTTTCCTCCGGAGTTTCCATTCCAACAGATGATGCACCAACCTGCTATGCAATTAAACAAATGAAAATGCAACTAGATAAGCATAACGGTTATGATTCCATTCACTACTTATCTCATTTGTCACATGCAAGTTCTGTACTGGACAGAAAAAATACTAGTGCATCACCAGATCACCCTTTTGCTGACTAATCATTTTGGTTTTCATTTAAAATTTGCACACAGGTCACACAGTAATAGTTGATGACACGCAACGTGTTCTGAGAAAAAAATGATTTTTTCTGAAAAAGAAGATAGCAGCTACCATGCACCACTCACTGGTGGAGCTTCACATAAATATCAGAGGGCACCAACACTCCAACATTGGTAAAATTAGTGGAGTCAGTGTTTAAGCATGGACTAACTATAAAACTCAGAGAAACATGCCAATTTAAGGGAGCAGCAGGTCACACACTACTAGTAGATGATACTAATCTATTTCTGAAAAAAGATGGTAGCTGTTACGTTGTTAGTTTTTTTTAGATGAGCAGTACTAGGTATAAGTACCAACCATAAAAGGTCCAAAAAAAAGCCATAATGACCATAAGACTTACATTGTCAAGAGGGGGATTTGGACTTAATGAAGCCACATATGCTGGAGGCGGTGGAGGAGGAGCTGGGGGAGAAGGAACTGCAGTGGCAGGCATTCCGGTGTGGGAAGTAACTTGCTGCAGTTCAGTTTTTATATGATTCACCGAATTAGAAAGTATGGAGATGAATACTAAGGGATGTATGCTGCACCTCACCTCCATAAATTTCTGAATGTTTTTGTTGTAAGCATGTACCGTTGCACCCCACTCGAACATACTTTGGGCATATTCCTTCGTTGCACGACCATCATGAGCTTCCTTCCTTAAGCGTTCCTCTTCCTCTTGACGTTGACGCCTAGCTGCTGCTGCATTAGCATGGGTGCTCCTCAACTCAGGTAGGGCCTCGTTGTCATTTATGACCCCATTGAACATCGCCCATTTACCATGTGGACGACCACAAGAGCATCGGTAAAGAGCTCTAGCATCCACTGGAGAGTGCAGCCAATCAAAATCAGGTCCATTCAACTCAATAGCCTTAAGTTTGTATTTCTCCTATCAATTAAATAAATCGATTAGTCAATATTTGCAAAATAAGTGGCAGCAAAGAACAATTGGATGTAATAACTAGCAATTACCAAGCATGAAGAGGCTTCTTCGGTGTTCAATGAACTAATATCTTCAGGATTGGAACCCCTATGGGAATGGATCCATGCCTCAATATCAAACACTTCTCTTCCTAATTTCTTAGACTACAGTGAAAACAATCTCAAATTATTTGTGTGCTGCCACAAAACTATATCTAACATAATTCAGTAAGTGAACACTAACCAACTTTTGGCGTATTGTTGCAATAGAGTTTGATCCACCTTTGTGAGGTTTAAATTTCTGGCTATAGCGATTTGCAAGATTTGTCTTAGATCTTTGCTTGAATTCAGGGCTACTCCATTCCGTGGCTAAAGCCTCCCAGCATCTTTCTAGCATCCATTCAGGGCGTTGGGCAATGTACTCCTCCCGTGTCAAATAGAACTTTCCAGCAATCTTGTCACAAATTCTTCTTTTTTCTACTATCCGAAAATTATCCATTGGAGCAGTAATTCTTGCATAATACATGATGCTATATAGGAGTTGTGAGCAGGAAGAACCAACATGTTTTCTGGACTCATTTTCTTTAGCTGGATTGAATCTAAATCTTTTCTGCAGAAATTATTAAGCATAAGTACAAATGATGGACAAGTACTGAACTACAGAACCAACAAATGATGGACCAATCAGCTAAACTACTGAACTGGTAATTATTAAATTTACATGTTGCTATATAGGGAAATCTGTACTGAACTACAGAAAAATGATCTGTATGGAAACAGAGAATTACCCAAAAACCTTCAGATACCACATCAGCTGCGGATTTCCCAGCTGTGTCCGTTGCTGCCTGGTAATGTTTCCATGTCGATGCCACCACAATCTTGCCTCCATATTCAATCAAACCAGGATGCTTTCTCTTCAGTAGAACGGTCAAAACACTTGCAGGAGTCCTACCCTTTACATCAGTCCAATGCCTTGGAACATAAACAAAAAAATCAATAAACAAATATCATATGAGAAGAGATTTTCACCCGAATGACAATGTGAATTTTAAGAACCCACGATTTTCCTTCCGGCTCAATCAGTGGACGATCTTGCTCATTGTTGATTTCGGGGGGCAGATCTGCACTTCCTCACAAGCGGATTTCTTCTACAACCACATTTACCTCATTGGATCATCAATGTCATTGTGACTGGAAACCCTGTCCTCAATATGAACTAAACTGTTAGAAGGCCGAGCACGTGTCCTATGTGAGATTGTCATCCCTGAAAATAAGATATGGTAGGCATCAGTAATTGAATGGAAAGCAATAGATTCAGAACTTAGTATTAATATAGCAATACAGTTCTAAAAAGTAAATTACAATGAAACGCTTATTAATCAAAAGTTAGAACTACCTAATTATTAATTATCCTCTTAAAAGTCATCAGGATCTAGGTATTCTTCTTTTGTGATATCATGAAAATATTCTGTGTTAAATAGCCCTGGTTCTTCAATTGGCAGGTCATCATCAACACTCAATCCATTTCGCTGCTTGATCAGCATAGAGATTTCATTTGGATCATCAATCTCATCAAAGCCATCACTAATGGTGATATTGTTTAAACCTGCTCCAATATCTACGACAATGTCACCAACTACACCATCTTCTTGGAAAGTATCAATAGATGGTTGGCCTTGATCATTATACTCATCCATTGATGGAGTAGACAAGTTTCCATGGGGGCTGACCCTGTATGCAACCCACCAGCCATCAAAGCTCGGGTCAGACTTACATGGATAAGGAAGATAATAAACTTGCTTTACTTGGCTGGAGAGAACAAAAGGCTCATTTGCTGGATTACATGATGCATGGGCAACTTCAACTAATCCAAACCTTCCCAAGTGTCTCACTCCATTAGTTGGGTGGAACCAATTACACTCAAACAAAACAAGACTGAATTCACTATCTCCATCAAACTTCAGCTCAATTATGTCCTTGATGATACCATAATACTCAAGCTCATTGTTGATGTCATCATCAAAACCAGCAACAACCACCCCTGTGTTGGTGGTAGTTAAATTCCCTCTAGATTTTTCATACTTGTCAGATCTAAATCTGTACCCATTAACTTCATAAATATCATATGACTTGACTTTAAGGCCACATCCATGCGATAAGCGACGCAGCTCACTAGGTACACTTGCATCAATGTCACACTGCAATGTTATAAAATTAAAGTGCAGTTCAAATTTTATAAGAATGTATATAAATTGTGCAGCTCACTAGTACCAGTTTTCTAAACCAATCCAGCAAAATCTGGTTTCCCATTTCCAGCCCCATTCATCCTTAGATTGTCTAGTTGCTTTTGATTTGGTGGTCTTGCACGTCTCCATTGTTCTTGATCAAATTTTCTACATATTATAACACAAAATCATGAAATGTTTGTATGATAAATGTTACTATCTACAGTTATCATACTGAGTGTACTTACTGCACATGTTCATCCATTTCAGTCAAGTTTGTGAAGATATATATCATTGCAGTCTTGTACTCTTCAATACTTAGAAATCTTGTCACTCCTCTACCACCCTTCCAACCACGTACTTGGAACAAGCTAAGAGTAGAATGAGATGGAGCGCTAGATTGAGCATAACGCTGAGGACGATTGCGGGAACTAGATATGAGTTTAGGCAAGTATAATGATGTGAAGTTAGAGATTTCATCAACTAGGCATCCTTCAACTATCGAGGCTTCAACACGAGCCTTGTTACGGACTTTTCCCTTAACTTTTTTTAACAACCTACATGAATCAAGTCACTATTAGTTCGCTGACTAGGACAATCCCAATGATAATAAAGAACAAAAGTTGGAAGGTGCACCTTTCAATTCCATACATCCATGTGTATGTTACAGGGCCTCCTACTCTAACTTGATATGGGAGGTGCACCATCAAATGTTCCATCGAATTGAAGAACCCAGGTGGAAAGATTTTCTCCAATTTGCAAAGTATAATAGGTATGTTTTCTTCTAGTTGAAGAATCTGCGCACGATCAACCTCCTTTGCACAAAGCACTCTAAAGAAGTAACTTAGCTCAGCTAACGCCTCCCATATCTCATTTTTGACAAAACCTCACATCATCACGGGTAGCAGACGCTCAATGAATATATGGAAGTCATGACTCTTAAGTCCATTTATCTTTAGTGTATCCATGTTGACCCCTCGCCTTAGATTTGCTACATAACCATCCGGGAATTTGATGTCCCTAAACCACTGCATAACATCCCTTTTTTGGTTTCTTGTTAGGGAAAAGGTGCTCTAGGTCCATCCCACCTATCATTTGGCTTCTCGACAAGGTTGAGATGTCTTCTATTGCACATCAAGGCTTGGTCAAAGCGAGCCTTAGGATTATCCTTACTCTTCTCAGCAATGTTAAGGCAAGTATAAAAAATGGCTTCAGCTACATTTTTCTCAGTATGCATGACATTAATATTATGTGGACGCAAAAGTTGAGAGAAGTATGGCAACTCCCACAAAAATGGAATGTGAGTCCAATTGTGGGTAGTACCATAACCTTCAAAGGATTTATCTTTGACTTCATTCATATAGGCTAGCACCTCTTGCCCTGTTAATCGATGTGGAGGCATGTCATGGACCTGTACCCCCTTTCTAAATGTATTCTTCTGGTACCTGAAAATATGGTCAGGCGGTAGAAATCTTCTATGGCAATCAAACCAACTAAACTTTTGCCCATTTGGCAGCCAAGTGCTATCCACATCTGCCATACAATCGATACAGGCCAAGCCACCATGTGTAGACCATCCAGAGAACATACCAAGTCCAGGATAGTCATGAATGGAAGTATGATATGAAACCCTCATATGAAAATTTCTCTTTGAGAAGCTATCATAGGTGAGTACTCCTGCCCAAGCTGACTTGATCTCATCAACAAGCGGCCGCATGAAGACATTCAAATTCTTACTAGGATGCTCCGGGCCAGGAATAACTAGACTAAGAAATATATTTTCTTCCTTCATACATAAAACAGGAGGCAAGTTCAAAGGAATCACAAAAACTGGCCAGCAAGAATATTGTGCTTTTCCATACCCAAAAGGGTTGAAGCCATCTGTTGCCATAGCAATCCGAACATTCCTTGCATCCAACTCAAAATCTGCGTTTAGCCTATTGAACTGTTTCCATGCTTCAGCATCAGATGGGTGCACCATGACATTTGGGTTAGCACGTCTACCCTCCTTGTGCCACCGCATGTGCTGTGCAGTTTTTGGCTCCATGAACAACCGCTGCAACCTTGGTATGACTGGGAGATAACGCAGAACCTTACGTGCTATTGGCTTCCGTTTACGCCCCTGATTGGTTGCTTCAACAACTACATATCAGCTTTCCTCACAAATGTCACATTTTTCCTTATTTGCATCTTCTTTGTAGTATATCATACAATTGTTTACACAAGCATCTATCTTGACATACGGCATTTTTAGACCGCGGAGAAGATATTGACACTCATATAATGTTTTTGGCATTTTATGGTTCTCAGGAAGTACATCATCAAATAAATTTAGTAATTTGTTAATGCATTCCATAGAGAGGCTGTGTTGTGACTTAATTGCCATCAAACGTGCCACTGCGGTCAGCCGTGCAACACTAGTGAGGTTGTGGAGCGGCTCTTTTGAAGCCGACAACATAGCATAAAATGCCTTAGCATCTGCTGTTGGTTCATCTTCTAGATTCTCAGTATGCATTGCATCACCAAAATCGGCTAACATCTCGTCTAAACCATCGGCGGTACTATAGACATGTTGCAATGTAGGCTCACTAACAGGGTGCTCACCATGTTTAGTCCATAGAGTATACCCAGGCATAAATCCTCTTTTACACAAATGCATACCCATGACAGCTCTCCTCCGTCTAACTCTATTGCCACAATCTGAACATGGGCACACTACTCCAAATTTTTCAGAATTAGGAACACCGCTGAAAGCACGGTCTAGAAAAGCATTAGTATTTCGCACCCATTCCTGGGAATGACAACCATTGTCCTTCCAACCTTGGTACATCCAACTACGGTCTTCTACTGACATGGTTTATGTTGCGACAATAAACTGAAAATTAGACAGTACCATGTCATAGTTCATATCATGAGAGCATATGTGTTGGGAGAGTGAGCTCAACAAACATTTTGAAACTAAAAGGCGAGTTTATAATGAAGAGCGCAAACATATAGTAAGTACTAGTAACAAAAGAGGGAGGCTGATATATATTGCACATTCAAAACAGAAGCATATCACAGTCACAGACTCATAGTGCACAAAATAATTAAACTGATATATATAGCAATAGCATGGAAGTAATAAAAGGCAAAATTTAATTCTAACCTGTACTGCTTTGCTCAGAAGCACCACATAGAGCGTCAAAACCTTCCTTTTGCAGAGACCCGGGGACAACTATCCAATCTTCCTTGCACAACACTAGAGATCTCCCTTTCCCTTTTCTCCCAGTGGCAAATCACACCTAAAATTTTAGCTGAGGTAAAATTTCAATCAGCTTTATATGGTACCAATTGCCAAAATCCATATTGAAACGTGCTTGCCCAGATATGAAAACTTAAATTTAACTACCAATGTTAGATTGAGACATGAAGCTGAGAGGTCTCAGTCACATGAATGACAGTACAGCCAATGAAGAGAATAAAACACTTTCAATGAACGGAACTACTGTGACATGTTTGCTTCTGAATTCTGATTATCTCAATTCTCAAACAACAGAAAAAAAACAAAAAAATAATCTAACACCTCAATGCCTCGTAGGAGTCACAAGCCAATAGGGGGCACATGGCCAGGTTTTTTAGTGGAACTACAAAAGACCGGATAAATTAATCAAACACCTATAAATTTGCTGAATAAATTGGCACCCGTACCTTCACTACAAGCCACGTTTTCCTAAACGGTTTTAAACGGCCGTCTAAACGCGTTTAGACGGTAAACGACAGGGTGCCGTGAAGTTTAGGGCCTGGGCGGACAGTTAAACGGCTTTCCCGTTTAGACGGTCAAAAACCGGAATAAACGTTGAAGACGGGCTAAACGGGACGGCAGGGAAACGGGAATGGACGCCTGGAACGGGAATAAACGGGCGTTTAGGTGATGGCCATGCCCAAATCGATCTGGAGCAAAGAAAGGGAGGCGGAAGGAACCGGGCGAGAGGTGGGAAGAGGAACAGGCGGAGCAAGAAAGGGAAGAGTTGGCGCCTTGGCGGTGCTCCTCGACAAGTTTTGGGCGGGTACAAGGCACCGGAGGCTAGGGTTGAGAGGAAATTTCCCGTTACGCGCTCAGCTCAGACGACGCACGCCGCCGCCAGCTCTCACAAGACGCAGCGTGTCCCAATAAGACCGGCGACGAGGCCGACCTGCAGCTGCGCTCGCGTCGCGGCTCCCTCCTCTTCAGACGCTGTCGACCAACGGTAGCCGCGCGACGAGGCTAACTTCCAGCTGGCTTGGCGTCAGGCGTCCGCGGCTCCGTCTGTTGCTGCGTCGCGCCTCCGTCCTCGGCCGTGTGACGCGCCCCGAGCAAAGCAGCAGCTCCAGCCTTGACGCCTCCTCCGACCGAACTGCCTCCCAATCCCAGGTACTGCTCTGTCCGTTCTTCCATTTACTTGTTGTTCCTGATTAGCTCGATTAAGTACTTCAATCTTGCTCTCAATCTTGCTCTGTTATGCTTATGCTCTGATTCAATCTTGCAAAGAGTCAAATATTGGCATATTGCATGTGGCTTTAGTTTGCATGTCACAGTACTTATTTTCTCCTATATGTGCATAAATTATATCGAGTCAAAGGAGTGGACATGGAGTTATGCAAGTTCAGAAACTCAAATTATGCAAGGTATGTGCAGTTCTGTGACTCATGTTCTTTTCCCTTCTCATGTTTTGTACATGTTCTGTGACTTATGGAATTATGCAAGGTATCTTACATGTAAAATTAACATCTATATATAATTATATATACAAAACTGTTGAAACCTTGCTACAGTAACAAAACCGTTTAATCCGTTTAGACGCCGTCTAAACGGCGTCTACACAGTCTAAACGCTAAACGGAGGGTCACCGCCCGTTTACCGTTTACCGTCTAGGAAAACGTGGACTACAAGCTTGCAGGCTGTTCAATTCGTGGCACTAGAATTCGTCTTCCAGGAGTGGCCGGCGGGCGGCGTTGGGAGACCGGGTGGGCGGCGTCGGGCAGGCGGCCGGCACTGGGCAGGTGGCTGGTGTCCAGCAGCAGGCGGCCCGTGTTGGGCAGGCGACCGGCGTCGATCGACTCAAAGATGTTATAAACCTGAGTGTACAAGCATCGCAATCAGTAAACTCATCAGGTAAATTAAAAGTACAATAAAGTTTATGATAAATACATTCTCTGCATTGACAATTTGATACCCAAACTAAAGTGAAGGAGCCCACACTTATTCCAGCCATATCCGACTTACAAACTACAAGCAGCTTGCATCATGCTAGATCCCATATATATGATACTACCTTTGCAGGCACTAAGATGTACAATCGATTTCAAGTATGAACACTTGTATATGTCTGAACAAGCCGATGTCTGAACAAATTGTAACAAGGAGAGAAGCAATAATTCATTCTAGCGTGCCTGTGTCTGTAGAGACATGAACTAGCTCCTGTGCTATAAGTGGTAAACATCACAATTAAAGAATGTCTTCACCAGAACTAAGAAAAAAAATCAGTTGCAAATTATGCATCGGCAACTGTTAGATCATCAGGCAGCACCGCATTCTCTGTAACATGAACTGACCTTCTATGGATGATTGAATGATGATCTACATGCATGCACCTAGTGACGAACCGCATGCAGTGGCAGGCCACCGGCAGCGAGCAGTCGGGCGGCCGGCGTCGCGCAGGGGACTCGCTGCTGGCGGCCACCGGCGGCGAGGGGTCGGGCAGCCGCCTTCGGCCCGGCAACCCGCGGCGAGCGGACGCCTCGCGGGGGTTCACGGCGGCGGGGGCGGCCGGGGTCGCGTGGGTTCACGGCGGCCGGGATTGCGGGGGTTCGCGGCGGCGGCGGCAGTCGGGGTCGCGGGGGCTCGCGAAGTAGAGGGCGTCGGCCTGATTTTGGGAGTCTGCTCGTATAGGGTTGGGGAATAGTTTTTTTTTTTTTTATACGGGCGTGGGATGTGTAGATCTCGCGCGAAAACGGATTTAGGGTCCTGCGCGGAGACGGCTGATGGCGGGAGCAACGAGCGCGAGCTAAAAAAAATTTAGCTCCCTAGGCCATGACTGTGATTCCTAGGGAAATCTTAGACCTGGCGCAAGGCTCACCGAGGAAAAACGGAAACCCTAGGAACCTAGGGACTCAATCTTTTCCCTGGAGTAATTGTTTAAGAGGGAATTCCTTATTTGACACTGGAAAAATGAGTAGTTCCTTTCTTGGTCTTGAAATTTTCTTCGTTCTCTATTTGACACTCACTTTAACTTTCATCCCTAATTTGACACTACCGTCAAATTCGTTAGCTAACGGTGTTAACTGACTGTTAAAAAGACGTTTTTGCCCCTAGACGCATGCAGAGGCGCTGTTGCATGCATGCATCGCTGGCTGGCTGGTCTTTTTTTGCAGTTGGGCGCATGCATCAGAGGCGGGCGCAAGTTTTTTTTTCCTCTCAAATTTGCTTCGCCGGTTTTTTTTCAGGGGCAAAAACGTCTTTTTAATGGCCAGTTAACACCGTTAGCTAATGGATTTGACGGTAGTGTCAAATTAAGGATGAAAGTTGAAGTGAGTGTCAAATAGGGAACGAAGAAAATTTCAGGACCAAGAAAGGAACGACTCATTTTTCTAGTGTCAAATAAGGAATTCTCTCATTGTTTAACCCTAGGGAAACGCGTAGATTCCAGTAGTGTATGGAAATTATATATGTTGCAAGTGAATTACATGCTCCTTTTGCCGAGGAATGCAATGTGCTACATCTTGGTTACTCGATCTCCCTTAACCCCGTCGCAAGAGTGTTGATCCCCTCGTAGGTCATATCACCGAAGATGTTGATGGTGGACTTTCCCTTGTTGCCATACTTGTCGTGGATCCAGCGTGCGTTGTTCTTGAAGATGGGGAAGCGCCTGGTCTTGTCACCGTGTTCACGCACCACCTCATGGTGCGCGGCCCAGCGCCCGCATGGAGTCATCCGACGCAAGGTCCTCCTCGGTGTAGGTGAAGCTCGCCTGCGTCGAGGCCAGCGCGATGGCGGCCATGACCAGCACGACGACTGTCGATGTTTCATCACCGATAGCCTGCCACGGAGGTACCCGGGGCAGTTTGTTCGGGCTTCAGCGTATGTAGAACTCGACGGTTAACGTAAGAGACAGTCGATTTATCCTGGTTCGGACCCTCGATCGTGATCGAGTAATAGCCCTACGTCCAGTCGGCGTTAGCCTTTGCGTTCGATTGATTATCCCGTCTCTCTCTCTCCAGGAACCCCGCCCTCCTTTATATAGTCAGGAGATCAGAGTCCTAGTCGGTTTACAATGAGAGTTCCTAGTAGGATTATAAAATAATACTACTACTAAGATTACATGGGAAGAATCTTAGTTAGACTAGATCTTCTCCCTTCCTTGCGGGGTATCCCATGGGTCCCGCATCGACAAGCCCCCGAGCACTTCATGGTTAAGCTCTGGAAGCCTCATCTTGTTCCTTCAGGTCTTGCCAAGTAGGAACAAGCGTCGTCCGAGTGCTTTCTTGAGCGAAACCATGTAGCGCTTCTTGGGATCTTCGAGTGGTTTATGCTTTTTTGAAGAAAAAAGTATACCCATCTGGGTGTAGCCCCCGAGCCTCTTGCTTTTTGGAGCAAGGAGCTGGAGGGTCTTGTCTTGAAATTGCTCTGATTCTTCGTCGAAGGGCTCCCGAGCATATACCCGGGTTCTTTATCAAATAGAACTCGGATATAGTTCTATTCGGGTTCTTTTTGTCGTGAGGTCTTGAAGTGGTCTGTCTTGAAGAAGTCTTCTTGGTGATATGCGCTTTTTCGAAGAAAAAAGTGCACTCACTGAGTGTAGCCCCCGAGCCTCTTGCTATTTGGAACAAAAAGTTTGAGGGTCTTGAATCTTATGTTGTTTGAAAACTGCTGTCTTGAAGAAGTCTTCTGAGTGATGTGCGCTTTTTTTGAAGAAAAAAGTTCACTCACTGAGTGTAGCCTCCGAGCCTCTTGCTATTTGGAACAAAGAGTTGGAGGGTCTTGAATATGAGTTGTTCAAAGAACTAAAAACCTCTCCTGTTGCAGCCCCCGAGCATATACCTAGGTTCTTTTATTAAAAAAGAACACGGATGCAGGATCTTGGCATGTTCTCTGGTATTCTGCTGTTGTCAGATGTAGTTGTATGGTGGTGGTTGAGAGTAAATGTTGTTTGTTCATGAGTTGTACAGTGTTGGTATATTCTTCCGAATATGCTTGTTCTTGAGTACTGTTCCTTCACGTCTGAGTCCTCTTTCATTGAATTCTGTCTTTTCACTGTATCCTTTGTTACGTTTGTTCCGTTTGTGCTCCCGGTCCATGTGCACCGCTTCTTTGGTCTATAAATACCCTCCTAGTGTGCTGTTTTGATTCATCGAGCATTTTGTTGCGTGGTCTGAAATCTCCGTAGTCATGGATATGATAGTTTGTGAAGTAGAGTAGTCTCCAAGCGTATTTTGTAGTTCTTGTGTATCTTGTCGTAGCTGGAGGGAGTCTTGTGATAGGGATTAGAGGTAGACTAAGACCGCAGCGGCATTGTACCGGGAAGTACGTGGCGGTAGTTGGAGGAAGTCTTGTGATGTGGGATACGTTCCTTCATCCAGCAGTTCTGGGTTGATCCTCGTCGCCTGCCATGAGACTGTCCAGTGCAGATCAACACCATATCCAGCATCACATCGGACTTGGGTAGACAGATGCTTGCCGGTCTCCCCTGGTCCATGTTGTCCCGCCGTGCTGCTGATTTCTGCCTTGGATGTGCTGTGTTCTAACTTTGAAGAAAATAGTATAGCTGAGTGCGGTTTGTTCTACCGAGTAGCAATTTGGAACACGTAGTCGTTCCAGAGCCTAGATGTGTCTAGGTTCCTCTTTGCTACCTTGCTTGTCGTAGTACCGAGTTCATTGGGTCTTGTAAGATGTGTAGTCTTGTATTTTTTGAAGCCATTTATAATGGAAAGAATCTTGTCTTCTGAGTTGTCATTCTTTTTTCTGCTGAAGTCCTGATTGTTTATGAGATTCCCGAGTTCTTTCTATAAGAACCGGGTTCTTGTGTTTCTTGTGAGGTAACCCTTTGTTGGTTCATGGTTGATGAGTTCTTTTTGTAGCAATATGATAACTCTGCCGTTGTACTGGATGGATAAGTCTGAAATCTGCCCGTTGAACTATACCGTTGTGTAGAAGTGTGCTGTCCGTCATTTCAGTTGTGTTAGTTGTTGTGAGAAATGAATCGTTGCATTCTCATGCCGTGTTTAAACGAGCCTAGTGGGCCGCATTTTTATTACTGTAAAATCTATTTAAAGGCCTTTTTTCTTCTTTTTCTTTGCTGCCCTACTTTTGCCTTGAAACCCTAGTCTTCAAAACTCCGTCGCCGCCATTGTCGCTGTCATCTGAGCATCGCCGTCTGAGCCTCATCGTTTGTTAGTGCTTTATTGCTTTCACTAGTATATGGGTAGGAAGAAGTCAGCGAGCAAGTCCCAGGCAACCTTTGTAGACGAGGAGGCATCGCTTTCTGTGATTGAAAATCAAGAATTTATGGCCATGAGGGCTACTTAGAAGATCTGGCCGGCTCTGACTACGACTAAGGATCAGTTGCGCGAGCTTGTCAGTGATGGTCTGATCCAGGGCAAGGAGTTTGCTGATTGGAAAGCTCTAGGCCAGCATCGGGTCCCAACTCTAGGTCCTGATGAGATTGTTCTTTTTGTTTCCTTTATCCGTGCTGGACTCTGCCTTCCTGCTTCTACTTTTCTTCATCGATTTCTCAGTTATTTTGGGATTAGCTTGAACCATCTTGCTCCCAATGCTATCCTTCATCTTTCTATTTTTGTTCATCTTTGTGAAACTTTTCTTGGAATTCCTCCTTCTCTTTCTCTCTTTCGTTACTTCTTTCGTCTGAAGCCACAACCCCGCCGCAATGACACCCATGTTCTTGGTGGCTGCGGTATTCAGTTTCGTCAGGGTCTTAAGAGTAAATTCTTTGATTATGACTTGGTTGATTCTATGAGGGATTGGCGTGCCGACTGGTTTTATACCGCCAATTTGATTCCTCCTCTTGCTGTTTATTCTAGTTCTGGTCCCGTGGTTAATGACCGATGGGAAAAGAATCCCCTAATGATGGATGAGCTCCAGGCGATCAAGCCGTTTCTTGAGAGGATATGTACTCTGAAACAGCAGGGCTTGATCGGCTTCGGTATCGTTTCTAGTTTTCTTTGCCGCCGAGTTCAGCCTCTGAAGGAGCGAGAGAATTACGGTTTTGAGTACTCTGGGGCGGAGGACCCTTCTCGTATGGTCCCTGCCCTTGAGTTGACTGATGAGGAGGTGCTCGAGCACCTTCAGAAGATGTTGAAAGGAGTAAGCATCGTCCCGCTTGCTGTCCCTGAGTATTGTGTTAATAACCCGCCGCCTGCTGTGAGTTGTTTTTTCTTATGCGGTTACTTTTTGTATTTCCTTTGCTGTCTCCACTTTTTGCTTAATCTTTCTTGTCTGGTTGTTTTACTCTTTTATAGGAATTGGGGCGTAACTTCGTTGATCCGATCCCCCTTGATGACTGCCCTGCCATTGTGGAGACTGGGGAGAGTCTTGCTGGGGCATCTTTAATCAGTAAGTTTCAAACCACCACGATGTTTCCTAGTGTTTCTTCCGCAGTTCTTGACGTATATGTAGAGTATGTTCCTCGTCTAGTTCCTTGAGCTCCTCGTAGTGTCGGAAAAAGGGGGCATGCAGATTGTTCTTCTTCTGGTTTGTCTGCTGCCAAGAAGCCTCGCCAGTCGAGTACTCGTCCAGATACTCAAGTTATAGGTAGCATGCTCCTAGGTGAGCATATTAATATGCTTTGTCTTCTTGTTGTTTGTTTGTGCCTTTAACCGAGTACTGTTCTCCTTTTTCAGATGGCGCTGTGGTTGCCTTGCTTGAGGGTGAGGAAGATGAGGATGATGATGCGGCCCTTGTCACGCGTCGATGAGTTGTTTTTTATTTTTCTGTTGTTGAACACCTCTTTTTTGTTCTGACTTTGGCCTTGTTCTCTTGTAGTAAGCGGTCGTCGAGCTTGAGTTCTTCTGGGGCTCTGGTACCGACCATGCCACTCCTGTCGTAGAGTGGTGGTGATATTTTTGCTGCTATAGTTCCCCCCTCAAAGATCTTTTGTTCATCTTGGGGATTTTATGAAGAAGATAGCTAAGTGAGTGAATCCTGGTTATGTTTCTTTGCTTATGTTTTTCCTTTTTTCTGATTCATATTCTTATCGTTAAGTTTCCTTATCATCTTGCAGACCTTCGCCTTCCCTTAACCCTCAGTCGACTTCTTGTCAGTCCTCTGGTGTGCCCCTGTGTGCTGAGTCTCGGGACTCAGAATGTACGGTCGGCGAGGTGGCTATGAGGGAGACAGGGTTCCCTAGTGATCACGCTGCTGCTGATTTGCTGGCTCCAGGGGTGACCATGGCCATGGCGGTGGGTCCATCTGAGGAGGTAGCCGGGGCTTCCCAGGATACGGCCCTGGTCTTGCCTTCTTTGCATCAGCCGGCTTCTCCCTCTGCTCCTCTTGGTACTAGTGATCAGCGTTTGGATGATGATGTGTTGCAATAATTCAATGCCACTTATCGTTTGTCAGAGCTGACCGCTACCTGGGGAACCTTTGCGACCTTTGCGACTTCTTTTGGGAAAAACTCCATGTAAGTTTTTTCTGAAGTTCTTTCTTTGGATGTTCGTCTTTCTTCTGTTCTTATGCCTTGTTTTCCTCTCTCTCTTTTTGTTCAGTCTTTTTCTCGGGATCATACTGGCTTCTTTTTCTCGTCTGAAACCAAGAAAAAGTTGTCTTCTGAGGTTAGTGCCCTAAAAACAGAGCTTGACCTCTGTCGGGCCGAGATGGAGACTGAGCGTCAAACGCACCAGAAGGAGGAACAGGCTCTCTGTGCCCGGGTGGTTGAGGCAGAAGAGTGGAGGGATGCTGCTATCCAGGAAGCCTTGAAGAATGTGGAGGCCATGAAGAAAGAGTGCATTGGTATTGCGAGTTCTTTTTTGTTTCCTTTTGTATTCAAATTTCCCTTTCTGCTGACTTGTTTTTTGGTGCCTGGTCCAGCTCTCCGGGTTGAAAAGCAGAAGCTCTCGGAGGGTATTGAGGAAATGAAGATACTTGTTCGCAGTAATCACAACAAGGCTGAGGAGGTAATTACTCGTGCTGAAGAAGAACTCACGCTTGCTAAGTTGATTAGGCATGGAGCTGACAGGGATCTTGTGTAGGCTCAAAAAACTATTGAAGTCTTGACTGGTAAGTTGACGACGGCTACTGAGAACTGGAATGCTTTGTGGAAATCATTTCGGTCAGTGGCCGGCCTTCTTCGGACTCCAACAGATGATGGTCAATCTTGGGCTCAGTTTATTCCCAAAGTTCTGACCCATTTCCAGGAGTTCGTGAAGAGGTGCGCCCAACTATGTACCAGAAACGTTCTTGCCTAGGTCCGAGTTCTTGCTTCGGTGGTCCCTTTGTCTAAGATTGCAGAGGAAGCCAAGAGTCAAGAATATCTAGATGCCATTGAAAAGGTGGAGCCTGAGGTCGAAGATTTAGCCAGGAGGATTGCGGATAATCTTAATATTGATATTTCTTCTCCTGATGACAATGCTTGATGTAATTGACCTTTGTACTCCAGCCTCTGTAATAGGACATTATACTTCTTTTTGAATGAAGATTCTTTGTTTTTTTGTTGATGTCTTCTTTGCTTGGATGTCTTCGCCTTGTAGACAACTCGGTATCTGTAGATTGTTGTCTTGACAAACTTTCTTGATTTGTCGAGTGCTTGTCTGACTGCCATGTAAACAACTCAGGGTAAGTAGTTCTTTGTCCTTACAACCTTTTTGTTCTTGTTAGTACTGAAAAGACTTCGGACCAGCGATCTCAAGTATCTTCAGCTTTTTCTTTTTAGCTTTTTTGCTTAACTCGAGATGTGGCCAGCATCTGGCTTTTTTCCTGGTTGTAAAAAACATCTTTGGATCGGTTCGGGTGTTGGCTTATCAGCTACCCTCATCGGCAGGCTCAAGCATCTTTTTAGCTCTTTTGCTCTTGGCCGGTATGCTCAGGCATAATTTTAGCCATTTTGCTTTTTGGTTCGGGTGTTAGCTTATTAGCTACCCTCATCGACGGGCTCAAGCATCTTTTCAGCTCTTTTGCTCTCGGCCGGTATACTCAGGCATAATTTCAACCATTTTGCTTTTTGGTTCAGGTGTTAGCTTATTAGCTACCCTCATCGGCGGGCTCAAGCTTCTTTTCAGCTCTTTTGCTCTCGGCCGGTATGCTTATTGGAAACAACTCGGGGAAAGCCATAATAAGACATGTTGTCGAGAAAAACCATCTTTATTGATCATGAACGTTGATAAGCCATAATAATACATATATTGTCGAGGAACACTATCTTTATTGATCATGAATGTTGATCTCTTGTGGCTTGTATATATATATTCTTCCTTGAGTTGTTTTCATGTGTAGAATCTTCTTAGTTGGCTGATGTGCCATGTATTGTTGACTTCTTTTCCATCTTCAGTTATCAACTTGTACGTGCCTGGTCCGGTGACTTTTGTGACAATAAAAGGACCTTCCCATGGACTGAGTAGTTTATGGCGTCCGTCAGTTTTTTGTATTCTTCTTGGTACTAGGTCTCCGATTTGGAGTGATCGAGGCTGGGTATTCTTGTTGTAGTGGCGTCTTAAATCTTGTAGGTATCTGGCTGATTGAAGGGTAGCATTTACTCTGACTTCTTCTGTACTGTCGAGTTCTAATCTTCAGGTGTGTTCTGCTTCTCATTCGTCATATTGTTCTATCCTTGGTGACGTCCAGATCAAGTCGGCAGGTAGTATAGCTTCTGATCCGTAAACCAGGAAGAAAGGTGAGTATCCGGTGGCTCTGTTTATTTAAGTTCATAGCCCTTATACTACTTTGGGTAATTCTTCAATCCATTTGGATCCATAGTCCACTAGTTCTTCATACAATCTTGGTTTTAATCTGGCTAGTATGAGTTCATTAGCCCTTTCTACCTGTCCGTTGGCTTCTGGATGTGCGACTGATGCGTAATCTATACCGAAGCCGCAATCCTGTGCCCAACTTTGGAATTCTGTAGCTGTGAAGGGAGAACCCAAATCTGTGATGATTCGATTGGGCATGCCAAAACGGTGCATAATGTCTTGGATAAACTCGACTACTTTGGCTACGCTGTATTTTGCGAGTGGTTTGTATTCAATCCACTTGATGAACTTGTCAATTGCTACAAAGATGTACTCGAAACCGCCCTTTGCTTTCTTGAGAGGTCCTACTTGATCCAGCCCCCAGCAGGAGAAAGGCCAAGCGGGTGGGATGCAGATGAGATTGTGAGCTGGTACATGAGTTTGTCTTGCGAACATTTGACAACCTTTGCACTTTCTGACGAGTTCTTTTGCGTCTTTCAGAGTGGTTGGCCAGTAGAATCCGGTGCGGAAAGCTTTGCCAACTAGTGTTCTTGAAGCGGCATGATTTCCATAGCAACCTAAGTGTATTTCGTCTAAGATCTCTTTGCCTTTTTCAAATGAGACACATTTTAGGAGTACTCCTGATGATGCGGCTCTTCTGTAGAGCTTGTCCCCCACTAGGACGTAGTTCTTGCTTCTGCGAACAACTCGGGTAGCCTCCTCTTTATCTGCTGGCAACTTATTCTCTTTGATATAATCAATAAAAACCTAGGCCCATGAGGTGTTGATTACCAAAATCTAGGTGCCTTTGGCTGGGAGTTCAGGGGTTATCTCACCGGGTTGTTTGATAGAGGGAGCCGATAACTCCTCTATGAATATGCCGAGTGGAACCTTCGCCCTGTTGTCGATGTTTGACCACCGATAGCCTACCACGGAGGTACCCGGGGCAGTATGTTCGGGCTTCAGTGTATGCGGAACTCGACGGTTAACGTAAGAGACAGTCGATTTATCCTGGTTCGGACCCTCGATCGTGGATCGAGTAATAGCCCTACGTCCAGTCGGCGTTAGCCTTTGCGTTGGATTGATTGTGAAGTGTTGTGTTGTGTCATCGTAAAGTCCCGTCTCTAGGAACCCTACCCTCCTTTATATAGTCAGGAGGCCAGAGTCCTAGTTGGTTTATAATGAGAGTTCCTAGTAGGATTATAAAATAATATTACTACTAAGATTACATGGAAAGAATCCTAGTTAGACTAGATCTTCTCCCTTCCTTGCGGGGTATCCCATGGGCCCCGCAACGACAAGCCCCCGAGCACTTCATGGTTGAGCTCTGGAAGCCTTGTCTTGTTCCTTCAGGTCTTGCCGAGCAGGAACAAGCGTCGTCCGAGTGCTTTCTTGAGCGAAACAGTGTAGCGCTTCGTGAGATCTTCACGTGGTGTGTACCTTTTTGAAGAAAAAAGTACACCCATTTGGGTGTAGCCCTCGAGCCTCTTGCTATTTGGCACAAGAAGCTGGAGGGTCTTCTCTTGAAATCGCTCTGATTCTTTATCGAAGGGCTTCTGAGCATATACCCGGGTTCTTTATCAAAAAGAGCTCGGATATAGCTAGGTCCGGGTTCTTTTTGTCGTGAGGCCTTGAAGTGGTCTGTTGAGTGTAGCCCCCGAGCCTCTTGTTATTTGGAACAACAAGTTGGAGGGTCTTGAATCTTATGTTGTTTGAAAACTGCTGTCTTGAGGAAGTCTTATGAGTGATGTGCGCTTTTTTGAAGAAAAAAGTGCACTCACTGAGTGTAGCCCCCGAGCCTCTTGCTATTTAGAACAAAAAGTTGGAGGGTCTTGAATCTTATGTTGTTTGAAAACTGCTGTCTTGAGGAAGTCTTCTGAGTGATGTGCGCTTTTTTGAAGAAAAAAAATGCACTCACTGAGTGTAGCCCCGAGCATCTTGCTATTTGGAATAAAAAGTTGGAGGGTCTTGAATCTGAGTTGTTCAAAGGACTGAAAGCCTTTCCTATTGCAGCCCCGAGCATATACCTGGGTTCTTTTATTTAAAAAGAACTTGGATACAGGATCTTGGCATGTTCTCTGGTAGTCTGCTGTTGTCAGATGTAGTTGTATGGTGGTGGTTGAGAGTAAATGTTGTTTGTTCACGAGTTGTACAGTGTTGGTATATTCTTCCGGATATGCTCGTTCTTGAGTACTGCTCCTTCACGCCTGAGTCATCTTTCATTGAATTCTGTCTTTTCACTGTGTCCTTTGTTAGGTTTGTTCCGTTGGTGCTCCCGGTCCATGTGCACCGCTTCTTTGGTCTATAAATACCCTCCTATTGTGTTGTTTTGATTCATCGAGCATTTTGGTGCATGGTCTGAAATCTCCGTAGTCATGAATATGATAGTTTGTGAAGTAGAGCAGCCCCTGGGAGTATTTTGTAGTTCTTGTGTATCTTGTCGTAGCTGGAGGGAGTCTTGTGATAGGGATTAGAGGTAGACTAAGACCGCAGCGGCATTGTACCGGGAAGTACGTGGCGGTAGTTGGAGAAAGTCTTGTGATGTGGGATACGTTTCTTCATCCAGCAGTTCTGGGTTGATCCTCGTTGCCTGCCCTGAGACTGTCTGGTGCAGATCAACAGCATATCTAGCATCACATCGGACTTGGGTAGACAGATTCCTGCAGGCTTCTCCTGGTCCATGTTGTCCCACCATGCTGCTGATTTCCACCTTGGATGTGCTGCGTTCTTCCTTTGAAGAAAACAGTGTAGCTGAGTGCGGTTTGTTCTATCGAGTAGCAATTTGGAACCCGTAGTCGTTCCAAAGCCTAGTTGTGTCCCGGTTCCTCTTTGCTACCTTGCTTGTCGTAGTACCGAGTTCGTTGGGTCTTGTAAGATGTGTAATTTTATATTTTTTGAAGCCATTTGTAATGGAAAGAATCTTGTCTTCTGAGTTGTCATTCTTTTTTCTGCTGATGTCCTGGTTGTTTATGAGATTCCCGAGTTCTTTCCATAAGAACCGGGTTCTTGTGTTCCTTGTGAGCTAACCCTTCGTTGCTTCATGGTTGATGAGTTCTTTTTGTAGCAATATGATAACTCCGCCGTGGTGCTGGATGGATAAGTCTGAAATCTGCCTGTTGAACTGTACCATTGTGTAGAATTGTGTCATCCATCATTTCAGCTGTGTCAGTCGTGGTGAGAAATGAACCGTTGTGTTCTCATGCCGTGTTTAAACAGGCCTGGTGGGCCACGTTTCTATTGCTGTAAAAATCTATTTATAGGCCTTTCTTGTTCTTTTTCTTTACTGCCCTGCTTTTGCTTTGAAACCCTAGTCTTCAAAACTCCGCCGCTGCCATTGTCACCGTCATCTAAGCGCCGCCGTCTGAGCATCATCGTTCCTTAGTGCTTTTATTGCTTTTGCTAGTATATGGGTAGGAAGAAATCAGCGAGCAAGTCCTAGGCAGCCTTTGTGGACGAGGAGGCCTCGCTTTTTGTGATTGAAAATCAAGAATTCATGGCCATGAGGGTTGCTTAGAAGATCTGGCCGGCTCCGACTACAATTGAGGATCAGTTGCGCGAGCTTGTCAGTGATTCTCTGATCCAGGGCAAGGAGTTTGCTGATTAGAGAGCTCCAGGCGAGCATCGGGTCCCAACTCTAGGTCCTAGTGAGATTGTTTTTTTGCCTCCTTTATCCGTGCCAGACTCTGCCTTCCTGCTTTTGCTTTTCTTCACCGATTTCTCAGCTATTTTGGGATTAGCCTGAACCATCTTGCTCCCAATGTTGTTCTTCATCTTTCCGTTTTTGTTCATCTTTGTGAAACTTTTCTTGGAATTCCTCCTTCTCTTTCTCTCTTTCGTTACTTCTTCCGTTTGAAACCCCAACCCCGCCGCGACGACACCCATGTTTTTGGTGGCTACGGGATTTAGTTTTGTCAGGGTCTTAAGAGTAAATTCTTTGATTATGACTTGGTTGATTCTGTGAGGGATTGGCGTGCCGACTGGTTTTATGCTGTCAATTTGATTCCTCCTCTTACTGTTCATTCTAGATCTGGTCCCGTGGTTAATGACCGATGGGAAAAGAATCCCCTGACGTCGGATGAGCTCCAGGCGATCAAGCCGTTTCTTGAGAGGATATGTACTCTGAAACAGCAGGGCTTGACCGGCTTTGGTATTGTCTCTAGTTTTCTTCACCGCCATGTTCAGCCTCTAAAGGAGCGAGAGAATTTTGGTTTTGAGTACTCTGGGCTGAGGATCCTTCTCGTATGGTCCCTGCCCTTGAGTTGACTGATGAGGAGGTGCTCGAGCGCCTTCAGAAGATGTTGAAAGGAGTAAGCGTTGTTCCGCATGCTGTCCTTGAGTATTGCACTAACAACCCGCCTCCTGCTGTGAGTAATTTTTTTTCTTATGTGGGTACTTTTTGTATTTTCTTTTGCTGTCTCCACTTTTTGCTTAATCTTTCTTGTCTGGTTGTTTTACTTTTTTATAGGAATTGGATCGTAACTTCGTTGATCCGATCCCCCTTGATGATTGCCCTGCCGTTGTGGAGACTGGGAATGGTCTTGCTGGGGCTTCTTTAACCAGTAAGTTTTAAACCACCACGATGTTTCCTGGTGTTTCTTCCGTGGTTTTTGATGTATATGTGGAGTATGTTCCTCGTCCAGTTCCTCGAGCTCCTCGTAGTGTCGGAAAAAGGGGGCGAGCGGATTGTTCTTCTTCTAGTTTGTCAGCTAACAAGAAGCCTCGCCAATCGAGTACTCATCCAGGTACTCAAGTTATAGGTAGCATGCTCCTAGGTGAGCATATTAATACGCTTTGTCTTCTTGTTGTTTGTTTGTGCCTTTAACCGAGTACTTTTTTCCTTTTTTAGATGGCGCTGTGGTTGCCATGTCCGAGAATGAGAAAGAAGAGGATGATGATGTGGCCCTTGTCACGCATCGTGTTTTCTTGTTTTTGTTTTGTTGAACACCTCTTTTTGTTCTAACTTTGGACTTGTTCTCTTGTAGTAAGCGACCGTCGAACTTGAGTTCTTCTGGGGCTCCGGTACCGGCCATGCCGCTCCTGTCGCAGGGTGACGGTGATGTTTTTGCTGCTATGGTTCCCCCTCTAAAGTCCTCTGTTGGTTTCATGAAGAAGAAGATAGCTGAGTGAGTGATTCCTCGTTATGTTTCTTTGCTTCTGTTTTCTTTTTCCTGACTCATATTCTTATCGTTGAGTTTCCTTATCATCTTGCAGACCCTCGCCTTCCCTTAACCCTCCGCCGACCTCTTGTCAGTCCTCTGATGCGCCTCTGTGTGCTGAGTCTCGGGACTTGGCATGTACGGTCGGCGAGGTGGCTATGAGGGAGACAGGGTTCCCTAGTGATCACGCTGCTGCTGATTCGCTGGCTCCGGAGGTGACTGTGGCCATGGCGGTGGGTTCTTCTGAGGAGGTAGTCGGGGCTTCCTAGGATATGGCCTTGGCCTTGCCTTCTTTGCCTCGGCCGACTTCTTCCTCTGTTCCTCTTGGTACTGGTGGTCAGCGTTTTGATGATGATGTTGTGCAAACATTCGATGCCACTCATCGGTTGTCAGAGCTGACTGCTGCCTAGGGAACCCTTGTGACTTCTTTTTGGGAAAAAGCTCTAGGTAAGTTTTTCTGAAGTTCTTTCTTTGGATGTTCGTCTTTCTTTTGTTCTTATGCCTTTTTTTCTCTTTTTGTTCAGTCTTTTTCTCGGGATCATACCGGCTTCTTTTTCTCGTATGAAACCGAGAAAAAGTTGTCTTCTAAGGTAAGTGCCCTAAAAGCAGAGCTTGATCTCTGTCGGGCCGAGTTGGAGGCTAAGCGTCAAACGCATCAAAAGGAGGAAAAGGCTCTTCGTGCCCGGGTGGTAGAGGCGGAGAAGCAGAGGGATGCTGCGGTGGAGGCCATGAAGAATGAGTGCAATGGTATTGCGGGTTCTTCTTGTTTCCTTTTGTATTCTGATTTCCCTTTCTGCTGACTTCTTTTTTGGTGCTTGGTCTAGCTCTTCGAGTTGAAAAGCAGAAGCTCTCGGAGGATATTGAAGAAATAAAGATAATTGTTCGCAATAGTCACAACAGGGCTGAGGAGGTAATTACTCGTGCTGAAGAAGAACTCGCGCTTGCCAAGTTGATTAGGCGTGGAGCTGACAGGGATCTTGTGCAGGTCCAAAAAATTGTTGAAGACTTGACTGGTAAGTTGGCAACGGCTACTGAGAACTGGAATGCTTTGTGGAAATCATTTCGGTCAGTAGCTGGTCTTCTTCGGACTTCAGCAGATGATGGTCAATCTTGGGCTCAGTTTATTCCCCAAGTTCTGACCCGTTTCTAGGAGTTCGTGAAGAGGTGCGCCCAACTGTGTACCAGGAATGTTCTTGCCCAGGTCCAGGTTCTTTCTCCGGTGTTTCCTTTGTCCAAGATTGCTGATGAAGCCGAGAGTCAAGAATATTTGGATGCCGTTGAAAAGGTGGAGCTTGAGGTCAAAGATTTAGCCAGTAGGATTGTTGATAATCTTAATATTGATATTTCTTCTCCTGATGACGATGCTTGATGTAATTGACCTTTGTACTCCAGCTTCTGTAATGGGATACTATACTTCTTTTTGAATGAAGATTCTTTATTTTTTGTTGATGTCTTCTTTGCCTGGATGTCTTCGCGTTGTAAACAACTTGGTATATGTAGATCATTGTCTTGACAGACTTTCTTGATTTGTCGAGTGCTTGTCTAGCTTTCGTCTACGCCGTGTAAACAACTCGGTATATGTAGATCGTTGTCTTAACAAACTTTCTTGATTTGTCGAGTGCTTGTCTAGCTCTTGTCTGTGACTTGTAAACAACTTGGTATAGATCGTTGTCTTGACAAACTTTGTTTTCTTGTTAGTACTGAAAAGACTTAGGACCGGCGATCTCAAGTATCTTCAGCTTCTTCTTTTTAGCTTTTTTGCTTAATTCTAGATGTGGACGGCATCTGGCTCCTTCCCTGGTTGCAAAAAACATCTTAGGATCGGTTCGGGTGTTGGCTTATCAGCCACCCTCATCGGCCGGCTCAAGCATGTTTCCAGCTCTTTCGCTCTCGGCCGGTATGCTCAGGCATAATTTCAGTCATTTTGCTTTTTTGGTTCGGGTGTTAGCTTGTTAGCTACCCTCATTGGCGGGATCAAGCATGTTTTCAGCTCTTTTGCTCTCGGCCGATACGCTCAGGCATAATTTCAGCCATTTTGCTTTTTTGGTTCAGGTGTTAGCTTATTAGCTACCCTCATCGGTGGGCTCAAGCATATTTTCAGCTCTTTTGCTCTCGGCCGTTATGCTCAGGCGTAATTTCAGCCATTTTGCTTTTTTGGTTCGGGTGTTAGCTTATTAGCTACCCTCATCGGCGGGCTCAAGCATATTTTCAGCTCTTTTGCTCTCAGCCGGTATGCTCAGGCGTAATTTCAGCCATTTTGCTTTTTTGGTTCGGGTGTTAGCTTATTAGCTACCCTCATCGGCGGGCTCAAGTATATTTTTAGCTCTTTTGCTCTCGGCCGGTATGCTCAAGCATAATTTCAGCCATTTTGCTTTTTGTTTCAGGTGTTAGCTTATTAGCTACCCTCATCGGCGGGCTCAAGCATCTTTTCAACTCTTTTGCTCTCGGCCGGTATGCTTATTGGAAACAACTCGGGGAAAGCCATAATAAGACATGCATTGTTGAGAAAAACCATCTTTATTGATCATGAACATTGATAAGCCATAATAAGACATATGTTGTCGAGGAACACTATCTTTATTGATCATGAATGTTGATCTCTTGTGGTTTGTACATGTATTCTTCCTTGAGTTGTTTTCATGTGTAGAATCTTCTTAGTTGGCTGATGTGCCATGTATTGTTGACTTCTTTTCCATCTTCAGTTATCAACTTGTACGTGCCTGGTCCGGTGACTTTTGTGATAATAAAAGGACCTTCCCATGGACTGAGTAGTTTATGGCATCCGTTAGTTTTTTGTATTCTTCTTAGTACTAGGTCTCTGATTTATAGTGATCGAGGCTGGGTATTCTTGTTGTAGTGGCATCTTAATCCTTGGAGGTATCTTGCTGATTGAAGGGTAGCGTTTACTCTGACTTCTTCTGTACTGTCGAGTTCTAATCTTCGGGTGTGTTCTGCTTCTCCTTCGTCATATTGTTCTATCCTTGGTGACGTCCAGATCAAGTTGGCAGGTAGTACGGCTTCTAATCCGTAAACTAGGAAGAAAGGTGAGTATCCGGTGGCTCTGCTTATTTGAGTTCGTAGCCCCCATACGACTTTGGGTAATTCTTCAATCCATTTTGATCCATAGTCCACTAGTTCTTCATACAATCTGGGTTTTAATCCGGCTAGTATGAGTCCATTAGCCCTTTCTACCTGTCCGTTGGCTTCTGGATGTGCGACTGATGCGTAATCTATGCCGAAGCCACAATCCTGTGCCCAACTCTTGAATTCTGTAGCTGTGAAGGGAGAACCCAAATCTGTGATGATTTGATTGGGCATGCCAAAGCGGCGCATAATGTCTTGGATGAACTCGACTGCTTTGGCTGCGCTGTATTTTGTGAGTGGTTTGTATTCAATCCACTTGGTGAACTTGTCAATTGCTACAAAGATGTACTCGAAACCACCTTTTGCTTTCTTGAGAGGTCCTACTTAATCCAGCCCCCAACAGGAGAAAGGACAACCGGTGGGATGCAAATGAGATTGTGAGCTGGCGCATGAGCTTGTCTTGCGAACATTTGACAACCTTTGCATTTTCTAACAAGTTCTTCTGCGTCTTTCAAAGCGGTTGGCCAGTAGAATCCGGTGCGGAATGCCTTGTCGACTAGTGTTCTTGAAGCGACATGATTTCCACAGTAACCTGAGTGTATTTCGTCTAGGATCTCTTTGCCCTCTTCAAATGAGACACATTTTAGGAGTACTCCTGATGAAGCGGCTCTTCTGTAGAGCTTGTCCCCTACTAGGACGTAGTTCTTGCTTCTGCGAACAACTCAGGTAGCTCCCTCTTTATCTGCTGGCAACTTATTCTCTTTGATATAATCAATAAAAATCTGGGTCCATGAGGTGGTGATTACCAAAATCTGGGTGCCTTTAGTTGGGAGTTTAGGGGTTATCTCGCCGGGTTGTTTGATAGAGGGAGCTGATAATTCCTCTATGAATACACCAGGTGGGACCTTCGCCCTGTCTGATCCGAGCTTGGTGAGGACGTCTGCTGCAATATTAGAATCGCACAGGACGTGTAGAATTTCTAATCCTTGAAAATGCCTTTTGAGTTTTCGTATTTCAGCATAGTAAGCGCCCATGTTTTCTTTGGTGCAGGCCCAATCTTTGTTGACTTGATTGATGACTACTGCCGAATCGCCGTATACGAGTAATCGCTTGATTCCGAGGGTAATTGCCACTCGGAGCCCGTGGATGAGGGCTTCGTATTCTGCTTCATTGTTTGTAGCTTGCCATAATATCTGAAGGACATACTTGAGTTGTTTTCTGTCTGGAGAAATTAAGAGAACGCCTACACCGGCTCCGCCTAGCTTGAGTGATCCATCAAAGTACATCTTCCAATGGTCAAGGATGGTATTTGACATAGGTTGTTGAATTTCTGTCCACTCAGCAACAAAGTCGGCAAGAGCTTGAGATTTAATTGCCTTTCGTGGGGTGAAATCGATATTGAGAGCACCAAGTTCAACTGCCCACTTAGATATGCGCCCTGTTGTGTCTCTATTGTGTAGAATGTCTCCTAGTGGGAAATCTATCACCACGGTAATCTTGTGGCTTTCAAAATAGTGGCGAAGCTTTGCGTGAAGTGATTAGGAGGGCGAGAGTAGTTTTTGCACATGCAGTGCGGATTTTGATTTCGACAAATTACCTTGATGTAGTATAAAGGCGTTGTACTTTATATCGCGCCTTCTTCTTCTCTTTCACGACTATCATTGTCTTTGATCACGAGAGAAGTTGCCATAATGTACAACATCATGTCTTCATATTTCTTTGGAGGTGTGAGAACAGGCGAGGAGGTGAGGTATGCCTTGAGCTTTTGAAAGCTTCGTTGGCTTCTTTACGTCCACTCGAACTTATCTTTCTTCTTTAGTAGTTTAAAGAAAGGTAACCCTTTTTCGCGAGTCTTGATATGAACGATTGAGGGCCGCCATGCAGCCTGTTAGTTTTTGCACATCTTTGACACTTCGAGGAGGGCCCATCTCTGTTATGGCTCTAATTTGCTTGGCGCTTGCTTCGATTTCACGATGACTGACCAAGAATCCGAGTAGTTGTCCTGAAGGAACCCCGAATACACACTTGTTTGGGTTTAATTTCCACCTCCATCTTTTCAGGTTTTTGAATGTTTGCTTTAAGTCTTTAATTAGTGTGTCTGGGTTCTTTGTTTTTACTACTACGTCATCCACGTATGCCTCTACGTTTTCGCCAATCTGTTCATCGAGGCATGTTTGTATAGCTCTTTGATAAGTGGCACCAGCATTCTTGAGTCCAAACGACATGGTCTTGTAGCAGTAGGCACCGAACGGAGTGATGAAAGATGTCTTGCTCTGGTCTTGTTCCTTTAATGCGATATGGTGATATCCTGAATAGCAATCAAGAAAGGATAATAGGGCAGATCCTGCTGTTGAATCAACTATCTGATCAATGCGTGGTAGCCCGAACAGATCTTTCGGGCAGTGTTTGTTGAGGTCTGTGTAGTCGACGCACATGCGCCACTCATCCGTATTCTTTTTTTTACTAGAACTGGGTTTGCTAGCCAATCTGGATGAAGGATTTCTCTGATGAATCCGGCTACCATTAGCTTTGTAATTTCTTTTTTAATTGCTGCCTTCTTGTTGGGTGAGAATCATCGTAGCCGTTGCTTCATAGGCTTGGAGTCTTCATTGATATCAATTCTGTGCTCAGCCAACTCTCTTAGGACACCTGGCATGTCAGCCGGCTTCCAAGTGAAGATATCTTTGTTGTCCCGAAGAAAGTTGGTGAGCGCGAATTCCTATTTTGCCGAGAGGTGGGCGCTGATGGTTGCCGTTTTAGAGGGATCACCGGTGCCCAGGTCGATTTGCTTGACGTTGGCTTCTTTTGGTGGTGCGAGGATGCTGGGTTTTTTAGCTGGTATCTCTAGCTCTTCTGGGCTCATTTCTGTTGCAATAGTGGCTATTTCTTTTCTACCATTGGTGGCTTGTGCTTTTGCTGCAATTTGGATTGCCTGAACATCGCAGTCAAAAGCGCGCTTCAAATCACTTCGAAGGGAAAGGACACCATTAGGCCCTAGCATCTTAAGCAATAGGTACAGATAATGCGATATCGCCATGAATTTTGCTAGTGCCGGGCGCTTGAGGATTGCGTGATATGATGAATCGAAGTCTGCAACTTCAAACTTGATGAACTCTATACGGTAGTTCAAGGGAGTTCCAAAAGTAACCGGTAGAGTGATCTGTCCAAGTGGCATCGCTGCCTTGCCGGGTACTATGCCATAAAAAAGGGGTGCTCGTTGGTGTAATCATCCCGGCGAGTTGTAGTCCCATCTTCCTTAGAGTTTCTGAAAAAATGATGTTGAGTCCGGCTCCCCCGTCGATTAGTACTTTTGTGACAGTCATACCGACAATAGTTGGATCTAGAACCAGTGGGTAATGGCCTGCGTTTCCTACGCTAGTCCATTGGTTTTCTCTTGAAAATTGGATTGGATACCGTGACCAATTGAGATATCTTGGAGTAGCCGGTTCTGCTGCCATGATGGTTCGTAGTGCTAGCTTTTCTTGATGTTTGCTTCTGGAATCTGGAACCCCGACGAAGATCACTGCTATTGTCCCCCTGGATTTTTGGAATCCCTTGTCTTCGTGGTTGTCTTCTTTTTTCTGATTATCTTCTTTAGTGTTCCCCTTACTATCTTTTCTTGTGTATCGATCATTGAAGGTGTAGCAATTTCCGATGGTGTGATTTCCTTTGGGGTGCAAGATGCAATGCATGTTTTCAATGTCGTCATACCTTCTGGGTTTGGAAATCTTCCTTGATTTGTCAGTCACCGCTACGATGTTGTCTGGTCCACGTTTTCTCTCCTGATGTCTGTTGTTTCGATGATTTTGCTTGTCCGGGTTATCTCGGTTGTTTCAATTCGGGAACCTTTCTCGTGTCTTCTCCTCTGCAGTAATCATCTTTTCTACTGTGCGTCTGAATTCTTCATTGTTTCTCGTGTTTTTTTGCAGAAGTCCTGAAATTGCCACCTAGCCATGATTTCGTGAGAGAAAGCTTCGATTACTTCTCGTTCGGTGATGTCATGTACTTGAGCACGTAGTTCGCCAAATCGTCGATAGTAATTTCTGAGACTTTCACCTCCTTTCTGCTTGAGTCCTTTTAACTCTGCGTGGGTGATTGGGTGTGTAATGATACCTGCGAAATTTTCACAGAAAGCTCTTTGCAAGTCCTCCCAATTTCTGATTGATCCTGGATTCAATTTGTCGAACCATTGGAGGGGCATGGTTTCTAGGGCCATGGGAAAGAACAGGGTCTTGATATCGTCGTCTCCTCCAGCCAGTTCAATCGATTATGAGTAAATCCTGAGCCACTGCCTTGGTTCGGTCTTGCCATCATACTTAGAGTGGTTGGACGGCTTGAACTTGTGAGGTAGTCATATTGAAGCAAGTCTGTTTGCAAAACAGGGGAATCTATCGTGCGTTCCGGCTTCTATGTATTCTGATTCAGCACCCCCTTCTTGCCAACTATTGTTTTGGTGAGAGTAGTTTTGCGTGGCTGTCAGAATAGGTGCTTTGCTTCTGACCCTTCTTGGTTGTTCAACTCGGTCGTTTTGACTATGGTCCCTTCTACTTTCTCTGTTGTGACTTCCACTTGGTCCAAGTCTCTCGAAAGCAGACTTCCTTTGATTTTGATCTTCCTACTCATGAGATGTTGACCTGGTAGGTAGTCTTGAGCGGGTCCTTCCGTCGTGCGTCCTTAGGACCGTTGACCGGAGAAAGTCCCGGAGCTGTTCTTGTTTTTCACTAGGATGTGAGGTCGCTCTGAGTTCTTCTAGTGCTTCTCGGATCCTATCGTAGGGTGTATTCGCCGTGCGTCTTTCTTCGACTTCTCGTTATGATTTTCTTCTATTGTACTCGGCCAGATCTGACTCATATCTGATCCAAGCTTCCTTGCGCTGCCTAGCATGGTGTTGGCGTCCTTGTTTCAACTTGTTTTTTCTTTCTCTGGCTTGCTTCTGACTCTCGGTCTCACCATCGTGCCCCTGGGTAAAGGGTGATATGTTGGACTCAGATTTATCCGATGACCTGACGTCGAGCACTTCTAGGGGGACCAATGGTGATCGAGGACGGCGAACCATGAATACTTCTCGTGCCTGAATTGTTCCGCTATCGACGTCGGTTTCCACACTGTCGGAGTAGTTGATAACTTTAGTAGAGGCTTTGAGGTCGCAGATCGAGTCTCCTTCTTGGTAGGGTAGAATTGTTGTTATCGTAGTGCCGACTAGTCGGGTACCGCTATCCTTAGGAACAGAACCTGGCCAGTGGACGATGCAGTCTTGAGATGTTATAGTTAGTACGAGACCTTCCTGAGCTCCTTTCAGTGGCATTCTAAGCACCGGATCGACGGACCCTTCGAGCCGTGCCTGATAAGATTTTGCCATGTTGTGGAGTCCGAACGGAAAAGGATCTGACTTCTTGAAAAGACTCTGAGTGTACTCTGAGTTATATTCTTGATAGGCCGAGGCCGCGTTTTGGAGTCCCATCGGAAAAGAACTCGGATAAGACTCCATCTCGGATGCGGAGCCTGAGTTTGAATCGGATGCACAAAGCTGCGAAACCTGAGTTGGATTGGACATCACGAGCTACGCGAATCTTTCGGCGAGTTGATATGTCGTAGTCACCGAAATAGAAAGGTCTTCATGGTGATCTGAATCTTCGAGTAGACGGCTTTGGAGCTTGCCATTGTCGTTCGCCTCACAGATCCATGAGCCAAAGATGAAGGTTGATCCCATCGAGAAGATCATGTTGTCGAGGTCCATCGAGCTCTCGGATGCAGATTCACCGAAAGCCCCTACCTGGCGCGCCAGCTGTCGATGTTTCACCACCGATAGCCTGCCACGAGGGTACCCGGGGGCAGTTTGTTCGGGCTTCAGCATATGCAGAACTCAACGGTTAACGCAAGAGACAGTTGATTTATCCTGGTTCGGACCCTCGATCGTGATCGAGTAATAGCCCTACGTCCAGTCGGTGTTAGCCTTTGCGTTCGATTGATTGTCCCGACTCTCTCTCCAGGAACCCCGCCCTCCTTTATATAGTTAGGAGGCCAGAGTCCTAGTCGGTTTACAATGAGAGTTCCTAGTAGGATTACAGAATAATACTACTACTAAGATTACATGGGAAGAATCCTAGTTAGACTAGATCTTCTCCCTTCCTTGCGGGGTATCCCATGGGTCCCGCATCGACAACGACGTAGAATGCTGATCTCGCCATTTCTATTTACCACCAGTGATTCGTGCCACGTAGCTCAGTAGATTGAACTAAACCCAAGATGTAGCCTGCGGCGGATGCTGCTGCTTCATGTCCCGACTATTTATAAATAGTCCCGACAAACCCTAGGAGGCTTCCTCAATGCTGGTTATCCAAATTGGGCCTCCATTCCATCCTGGCCCAATGTGAAATCGTTGGCTACTGGCGTCCAGCGTCCAGGCGTGATGCCCGTGGAGGTGCGCACCAATGACCGGGCCGGCGAGAGCTCGTTCCTGGATAGTGCTGTCAGCCTCCACCATCGCATGCACTCCACGGCGGCCCACGAAGCAGCAGCAGAGCTGCACATGCAAGGGGTAGCGTGGGGCCCATGGCCCAGCCATGCATGCCTCCGCCGCATGCATAGGTGGTAGGCAACAAGTGAGGCCTGGCGTGGACACACATAGCTGTGTGGGGGGCTGGTGGGCCCCACGGGCCAACCAATGCATCACAGCGTATGATTGCACAGCCCCGCGACAATGGGTGCCATGTTCTTTGAGGCACTATATATTACTCCCTCCGTTCCTTAGAATAAGGCGTATAAATTTAGTCAAAAGTCAATTTGCCCACGATTCAAGTCTCCATGTCTTCATAAGCGCCGCGCACACCTTCTGACCTTCACCTATGATCCAATTGGCCCCTCCAATCCCCTCGCCGGGAATCAGACCTTCCTTCTTTATCTCGCTGAGAACCAAGAACCATCAGATCTTTACCTCCAATCCAATCATCCCCTATTCCTCTCACCGCCGAGAAGCACGCCGTATACTTGGCCATATGGCCTGAGGCCCGTTGGCCATGCCCACGGCCCGATGTTTTGGCCCGGCCTAGCACTACTACATAAAGTTTACTGGAGGCGGGCGATTTGGGTTTCCCGCGGTGGGCAAAGCCGTCCATTGCATGCCCTAAAAGCCCTGGTAAATCGTGGCTTAACTGCTGGGGAGCGGTTTTGCATTGGCCAGTTAATTTATTTTACATGGCAAGGCGGTGTAACGTGCTGCGCTGCGGAATATAATATACTTTACCACTGGCGGCGGCACGTTACCGCCGCGCCGCGATAAATAGGTTAATCATGGCGGGCACCTTTTGTGGCCCGCCGTGGTTATGTTGATTTGCCGTGGCGGGCTTTTATTATTTGCCCGCCGGTAAATTATTTCTGAATTAAAAAATAAAAGGTATATATATAAATTCAAATAAAATACATCAAGCATATAAATTCAAATTCAAATTCAAATCACATCCAGATTTCACAGATTAAACTTAAAAGTATGCGACATTACACATGAAATAATATACATGTATATATATATATATACATTCACTTAGTCGTTCTTGTCATCGTTAATTCATTACATTTACATATTAAAGTCGTTATACATGCGCTAAAGTGTAATCCTGCGGACGCATCATCGTGGGCCATTTCCTCAGCCTCTCGTACTCCGGTAACATCGCTAGCTGGCTGTTCTCATGGAAGAACGTGCCCCCTTCAAGCACGCATTTGTCTAAGACAAACTTACATATGTCCGCCTTTGTCTGCTTGAAGCTGTGTTGGATGCTCTGCATGTCTCTCGACCAGTTCAATCCATTCTTGAACACCTTCCAATTGCTGCTGTACTGCTTGCACACCCTCAGGATCTCACAGGCGTAGAAGCCATTGTGTTTGTGATCCTACCGGTTGTTTGGCACAATCGCATGATCGACACGCAAGCATTACAACACAGGCATTAGAACGCATATGAACGGAAAGCACAATTAAACCTTTCAAATACTTACCGGAAAGTTGCGTCTGATTTTGATGCGGTTCTTATGCTTAGCCTTAAAATTCTCTGTTCTTCGATCATAGCATTCAGGATCCTTCACGTACTCCTTATAAGCGCTATATACGAAATGTACTAGTATTAGATAGGGCATTAGAACGCATATGAGAAGACAGTTCAGTCACTTACACTTTTAGGCAATCTTCAAAGGCCTTGTACCCTTTTAAGTTTGGCAGTGTCAACGAATCAAATACGCAGGCCCTGCCATCCTGAGGGTAGATGATAAATGCAACCCAGTGACCCTCGAGGCCTTGGCTGCGCCATTGAAACAAAATACAGGTTACGACAAGAAATAATAATTCTAGCTAGCTACACACTTATCTCTCTGTGCATGTCTTGACTTACCCAAAGTGGTAGGCAGCTAGGATACACCCATGTCCCCCGATCTTCTTCATTGCTCCTAGTATGTACCTTGAAATGTTCAACTTCTCATTATCCATCGGTTTTCTTCCCGTAGCCTCTCTCTCTGTCGCTTGGTCAAGTCTTTCATGGTTGGATGGTTGTCATCTAGGTGGTATCCAATGATGATTCTTTGAGCAATATGCATTGGAGATAGATAGATAACATCAAGTTTTAGTTCTTTGGATATATAGGCCATCAACCTGCAAGGACAAGCCATCGTGGCATATATAAGTAGTCTTGACCGATTCAAAGGCAGGTGATATGTGAAACTCAAAATTCATCACTTACATAGAGAACAAGGTGACTTGGGCGATGTCAAGGTCTTGTTCCCGCAGTAGTCTGTACATGTCGTAGAAGTCCACGGGGAGTTCTACATCGTCGGGCAAGTGGAAGTACTCCGCCACAACCTTGACTAGAAAACCATGCAGGCCAGCTTTTGCCGCTTCCATGTACCAGAGATGAAACCTCCTTGTCTCCCACCTTTCCTCGTCGACGAGTTGGGCCTTGGTTATCATGAACTTCCCATGCTCGTAATGGGCAGGCGATCATCCGATTCAGGAAATAGATGGAAAGGTGATCTCGGCCTGGGATAGAAATGTTAGTACCATATTATGGCAAAGAAAAGTTATTAGCAAATTATGCTCGCCGCTACCATACCTTTCGAACACAAGTGAGTATGTGAGCTGCCCTTGGTCGCCTTTAGTCTTCGCCGGCGGTGGAGGACAGTGGCTTGTGCTCACAATGGCAGCAGGCGGTGTCTTTGCCCCCAGTTCCTCCGTGCCTTCCAGTCCTTTGCTCGTGCCCTTAGACGGATTGCCGGGAGGTGGAGGTGGACTTGTTGTTGGAGGATTAGAACGAGGGTGAGGGCTTGTGCCTCCCGGTGCTTTGCTCGTGCCCTTAGACGGATCGGCCGGGAGGTGGAGGTGGACTTGTTGGAGGAGGAGAACGAGGGTGAGGGCTTGTGCCTCGGGGTGAGTTCCTTCCTTGTCATCCCCGCCATTGCCTTTGTCATCGCCGTCGCGTGATCCGGATCATCGGGGACAAGATCCAAGAACGGATGGTTGTGATGTTGGTGTCGCCGTCATCGAGAAGTCGGCGTCGAGACAATGATCTCTATGTCGTCCTTGTTCCACAGACTTCGGAACCCAAGGCAGCTCAAGGAACGTTATCCCTTCGCATTTGGATATTCCATTTCAAATTCTTCATATTCGGTCGCATACCATGTAAGTATCACGGCAAAGATAGTTGGCGTGGATCTGGTCTTGGTTGAAATCTTTAATATCTTCTTTGGGGTGCATGTAACCCCTCACCACGGTCAACTTTTTTTTTATACCGCCAAACGGGATCGTGAGTCGACGTGCATGGGTTCCCGGATGGCGTCGACGGGTGCCTTGGGCGATCTCGATCATCGGCGTGGCTGCCCTTGTGGAACTTGAGGCACGGCCACGCCCACGGGCGAAGCATCTCGACCTCATCGACACCATATCGGGTCATTGCTCGTGAAGGCTTTTTTATGGACCGGTGATCATTTCGCCATGCCTTGATCATAGCCCTTCCGAAGATGCCCTCCTTGTACCTCTGCGCTTGACCCGGTGTGGGTGGCGTCGGATTGCCATGACTCCACCGAGTTCCAGCTCATCTTTGACGACATGCCACGGACGCTGCCACGGTGCTCGGGGTTTCAGCGCCTGTGGTCAAGCAAGTCCCGGCCCTGCGAACCTCGAAGTTGTCCTTGGATTTAGCGGCCTCGATGACAGCCCTCTCCACCTCCTCGAACTTGGGCTCATTGAACTTGCTCGCGCCTCCTTGAGCTTCTTTGGCTTGCGGGCATAGATGAAGTCCTTAGCCCTCAAGTCTACACCGTCGTATGGATCGGGAAGCCGGCGGCAGCTCTAGCCCTTTCTTCCTCTCGCCATGGGGCCTCTTACCAAAGAAACCCAGTCATGCCCAAGTGGTGGGGGTGCTGGTTCTTTCTTCATGAAAGTCTGCTGAACTTGGCGCTCTTTGCCTTTGCTTCTTTCGTTGTTCTTTGTTTGCAGAACTCTTCCCAAAGTGATGTTCCTTCACCATAGTGTATTTGACATGTGGTGACTTGCCTAGCTTCGTGTAGTACTGGTCAGCATGGACTTGAAGTTTCTAAAGGCTCTTCCCGCCACGTGCATGACCCACTCCCTGCACTTGTTCAGATCGGCGCCCCTCGGGATAATGGAAGCTCCTCGTCACCTCACCCCAGATATGTGTCTTGTAGTCGATCGGGACATTGTTCCACTCCTCCCAAGTGATCTCCACCTTGTCCTTGACTATACATGCCACCTGGTTCTTTGAACTTGGCAAGGACCGTGGGTGGCGACAACGGTTTCCCTCTGGTCCCACCTCATGGATCACATGGACTTGGCCTGTGGATTTCCTCGGTGCTCCCGTGTTCCCCCTTCTCACTTTGTCCTCTCGACCCCTAGACTTGCCTCAAGTGGTTGGAGATGGAGCGAGGGGTTCTTTGTCCCCGACTTGTTCCTCCTCGAAATTCAATTCTCGAGGCACCACCGCAGATCTGCTCAGGTTTGGAGACCGCGCACTTTCAACTTCGTCGTCCCTCGGTTGGTAGGTCGGATCATCTTCGCCCCTCTGTGACGATGTTTCTTTGTTGGCCTCGGGGTCACGGACACGTGGCTCTCGAGGCTAGTTGATGATGATGCACTAGGGGTAGGTCGCGCCATTCGCTTATCGGTTCCTCCGCCATTGGAAAGCTACAATGAATACATATTTCAGTTGTATAGACACAGTTATAGAGTAGTAAAGTAGAGTAGTATTTGAGTAGTAAAGTAGAGTAGTACTAGAGTAGTAAAGTAGTAGTAGTTGGCTCAGATTTGCCCCATAGTCATCACATCGCTTTTAAAGCTGGGTTGCTTGTATCCGGTATACAAGCCATCCTAGTTTAGCGGGGGCACTCGATCATCATCGCCACGCTCAAAGATAAAAGGGTTCACATCATTGCATGCATGCCAACGCCTCAAACTTAGAAGTGTGAAAAGAATCATCATTGCAAATACCAAACAAAAGCCATCAAGATAGTTTCAAAATTTGGCCCCAAAGGGCTAAGTCCTTGACCATCAAGATAGAGTAGAAGACTAGAGGAGGTGAGAGTAGAGTAGAGTAGAGTAAGAGGAGTAGAGTAAGAGCTGCAGAGGAGGATAGTAGAGGAGTAGGGCAAGAGAGGAGGAGGAGTAGAGGAGTAGGCGTGAGATCGAGGAGGGAGGAGAGGAGGAGGGAGTAGTAGTAGGCGGTAGTAGTAGTATACAACAGTAGTATAGCAAAGTAGTATAGGAGTAGTATAGGAGGACAGAGTAGTAGCAGACAGTATAGGAATAGATTAAGTAGAGAAATAGGTAGCACCACCACCAAAATAATATCAAATTTGGCAAAATTGCAGCAGAGTGGCCAATTCATCTCAAAATTCTCACAACTTTAGCATGTGATGGGTTTAAAGGCAAGGTGCATCATAGGCAGTGCCATATGCTCAGAATTTTGTCACAAATTTCTTTGGCATCATAGGCAGCAAAAAGAATTGAATTCAAATGCTACGGTTCAGCAAAAGCATCATAGATCAGTAGTATAGCAGTTCAAAATTCACCAAGTGTAGTTTATCCTGTACAATTTTCAGCCGTCCATTCCAAAAGGAGTTTACTATACCCCTTGTTCACAGCAGGTCATCTCAAAATTAAGTATAGGAATAGATTAAGTAGAGAAAGTAGTAGGCAGTAGTAATAGTATACTACTAGAAATTGCAGCAGAGTGACCAATTCATCTCAAATTTCTCACAAATAGGTTGTTGGAGACAATGCTGTTGAGATTCGATGCTGTTGGAGACAACCCTGTATAAATAGGTCACAAATTCCAGCTAAATATGGAAACAGCTCAACCCTGTTGGAGATAAGCCTATAAAGGGGATTGTTAAAAAGACAGCCAGGTTTCATGGCTAAATATGGGCGATATTGAAAATTCCTATCCACAATTACGTGACTACATATTCAAAGTTGCTTGGCATAATGAGCATATAATTTATAACTAAGCTCGAAAAATGACTCTAAGAGCTCTATGAAGCAGACCCTAATCGAAAGCGCCTTAAACACTAAGTTAATGAGAAGAATTAGAAGACTCCTCATCATACACGAAGGAAAGACAGTTTTGCATTTTCATAGTAGATGAACAACGTAGTGGAACCTAGAGAAAGCTAGGATAGCCCAAATGTGAATGTCTAATTACATTTCGGATGGGGAAAATATAGCGATTACTACAAGAATAAAATTTGAGCTTTGGAGACAGCATTGTAATTACAGAACCAAGGTACTACGTAGTTCTTACCTCGGCCTAGTTCTTACCTCGGCTTTGGGCGCAAAGAGAGTTCCAAGTGAGGAGGTAGCGGCTAGAGCCCGTCTGCGCTCTCGAGAACGGGGCCCGGCGTGTGGGCGGTGACCGGGAGGAGGAGGGGACGGTGACCGGGAGGAGGGACGGGGACGGTGACCGGGGAGGAGGACGGGGACGGTGACCGGGGAGGAGGACGGGGCCCGGCGTGTGGACGGTGATCACGGAGGAGCTCGGTGGCCGGCGCTAGGGTTCCGGGGACGGGGCCCAGCGCGGAGGAGCTCGGCGGCCGGAGCAAGGGTTCCGGGGAGAGGAGGACGGGGGCGGGGCACGGGCACGGGAGGAGGACAGGGGCAGGGGGGCGCGTGCGGTGGTGGCGCTAGGGTTCGGGGATGGGGCCCAGCCATGGAGGAGAGCTTCAGGGGCTGGAGCAAGGGTTCCGGGGAGAGGAGGACGGGGCCCAGCGCGGAGGAGCTCGGCGGCGCGATACTTCTCAATGGCCGGCGCTAGGGTTCCGGTGTGACGGGCTTGGGAGGAGCACGGGGCGGGCGCGGGCAAGGGAGAGAGGACGGGGGCGGACCGGCACGGGAGGAGAACGGGCGGGGGTCGGCGTGGAGGAGCTCAATCGACGGTGGAGATGGTGGCGGCGTGAGATTTTGGCAGCCCTTTCGGGTTAAAATCGAACATGCGAAAAGACCGAGAATGTTGAGGTGGGGACGGCTTATATAGGTTGCGATTAACCACGGCGGGCAACGTAACAGCCCGCCGTGGGAAATGTTTACCGCGGCGTGCGGTTAAGTTGCCCGCCGCGGGTAATCTATTAACCGCGGCGGGCTCTGTTATATGCCCGCCGCGGTAAAGAAGTTCAGAATTCATTAGCTATTTTAAGTCTCATGAAGATGAAACTAGTCTATACTAACATAATTCATTAGCTAATTCATTAGCTATATTCATTAGTCTATACTAACATAATGCATTAGAATTCAAAATCGAATACAAATATAAAAATAAATATAATATCAATGATATCGCTCCATATCCGATATATTTTCATCCCTAACAAGTAATAGGGACATTCGCACCAACACTCAACAACCACCTATCTATAAGCGCTGAGTGATAAAAAGAACCCTTGGCTTTTTATTACATATATGTCTCTGGGATACATATAGAGTCCACTACATTATTACATATATATATATATATGTCTCTGGGATACATAAATCATTTTGGTGCAGGTGCTTTCACCGTCCTCTTCTCACCATCGGGGCGGGCCCACGGCATCATCCTGGACTTGTTGAATCGGTCCTCGACGGCCTTGATCTTCTTTGGATGATCGGTAAAAAGCTCCGAGCTCTGCGTAGTTGTTGTATTGTTCGGGACTCGCACCCCATCAGCTCCCACAATCCGCTTGCTTTCAGACACAACCACATGCTTTTTGGGTCCTCTCGCATATATATAGTAGGCCACTTATGCGACATTGGTTGCTAGTACCCACGGATCATCTTTGTAGCCGATACTTTTGAGGTCCACGGTGGTTAGCCCATAATCATCAATTGCAACCGCATTCGGTTTGACCCATCAGCAACGAAAAGACGGTTATCGCGAGGTTTTGGCCGTAGTCAAGTTCCCATATTTCTTCGACTTGCCCATAGTATTGCCTCCTCTCGCCCGTGGACTCTTCTTCGCCCTCGTATCGAACACCGCAGTTCTGTGCCGAGCTCTTCTTGTCCTTGTCTTTCGTGTGGAAACAGCAGCCCTAGGACGTCATACCCTTGCCACGTGGTGATTTGGTTGGATGGGCCTAACACAAGCCTCTCTTAACAGTCTCCGTATCTTCATCGTGGCATCCTTCAAGGGGTATGTGTTGCTCTTTGAGCCACTCTATGAAATTGCTCTTGTGATGGTTCTGGACCCATGCCTCCGTGCGCTGCCCATCATTAGCGGCGCGGATCTCTTCCAGGTGCTTTACAATGTATTTCTCCATGCTCACTAAGCGATGAAGGATGTAATGAGCTTCTTGCACCGCTCGGTTTGCCACATCGGTGCGCATTTTTCGCCTGTGCACCCCATCCACGAGGTTTTGCCTTCGTGGTGATGGACAGCAAACCCAATCATCCTCCCATCTCTTATGTACCTCATACACAGTTCACGGCCTCCTCCGTTGTGTATGCTTCGATCATAGAGCCCTCCGGTAAGCGCGGTTATGGGACGATCTGCTGAGGGTGGACATGAACCGCTCGTAAGTCCACATCTGGTGTAGGTACACGGGTCCGATTGATGGATCCGATCGACCATATGCATCATTAGGTGTGGCATAATATCAAAGTAAGATGGTGGAAAGCACATCTCGAGTGGCAAAGGGTCTCCGCGATGAACTCCTTCGGGGGAAGGCAGCTCGGCCTTTATCAATGACCTTCGGGTGATGCGGTTAAAGAAGTATGACATCCGTGTGATGACCATCTTCACGCACTCGGACGGATAGCCCTAATCGCAATTGGTAGGAACACCGCGGCATGACGTGGCGATCGTGTGAGTTGTAGCCGGTCATTATGAGGTCTTTCATGGAGACCGAGCTCTTGATGTTGGAAGAGAAACCAGTCGGCACCTTGATACCCCTAAGCAACTTAAGAAAAGCTGTCCTCTCGTCTTGCGTTAGGTTGCAGGCCGCACCCGGGATATCGACTTTACCGTTCTAAGGCGGTCCCGGGTGAAGGTCTGGCCTAATGCCCAGATTGACAAGATCCGTCCGTGACTTGATACCATCCTTTGTCTTGCCCTTGATATCCAAAGAGACACCGATAGTGCTTTCAAAGACATTTTTCTCCGTGTGCATGCATCGATGGCATGGGGTGTATTCAAGTGTTTTCCAATACGATGTGTACTTGAAGAAAATTGACTTCTTCTTGAAAGGAACGGCGGCGGGGACTTCCTCCGTCTGGTCCCGCTTTCACTTCCTTGTTTGCTTGTGCCCCTCTTTAGGCGGCTTCTTCTTCTTTCCAAACTCCACCGATCCATGTCCTTGACCATCTCATACACCTTTGTCCCCAACTAGTCTGCAATTGCTGTTTGATCACGCTGCGGCTCGTCTCCCGATTGTCAAAGTATTTGTTCATAATACTTCTTCTATACTGTGATTTTTGGCGAGGAAACCGCTGCGTGCCTCGTGTACACCATCTTATTGGATCCCTTAAGGTAAGTGTAGCAGGTCTCGTCAATGCAAATTACGCAGCCGGTTTTCCTTTGATCGCCCCGACGGTGAGAAGAGACCGGGGGTCGGTGATGGTGACAAAGATGATTGCTTTTAGTGTGAACTTCTCCTTGCGGGCTGCATCCATCATCTGAACCCCAACATCAAATAGTATCTTCATTTCCTCCATGAACGGCTCCAGGAACACATCTATATCGTTGCCGGGCTGCTTTAGTCCGGAGATAAGCATGGTCGACGCATAAGGTACCTACGCTTCGACATAGATGGGGAGGTAGGTTGTACATGGTGAGCACGACGGGCCAAGTGTCTTTGCATGAGCTGCTAAGCTCACCGAACGGGTTCATCCGTCGGTATTTTCGGCCATGAACCTAACATGCCTAGGCTCCTTGCCAAACTCCGGATAGGCCTCGTCGAAATCCTTCCACCGCTTGCCATCGGATGGGTGCCGTAGCTTGCCATCGTCTTTTCAGCGGTCGGTGATGCATGCCGGGACATGAGCTTGGCATCGTCCGGGTTCCCGAATATTGCACGCAGCGATCGGTCACGGCAGGTACCACACCGACAAATGCTGGACTTTTTTACGTGCGTGTAACCCTCTTCTTCATCGCCCTGCCGAGCCGAGATCTGCATTTGGCCGCCTTTGCTCTTCTTTGCCCCCTTTTTGTTCTTCTTCCGACCACTCCATAAGCCTCCCTCGTCTTACGCATCCACGCGACAACCAGCATTTTTCTTGTACCGACTAAAGCCACGGTCACGGACAACTCGTCAAATTCTCATACTCATTGCCCCGATACAGGATGCGAGTGGTTAGGGCATGCATCAAACTTTCTAAGCTTCATCGCCATCGCCGGATCAGCTTCTTGGCCCGATAAGTATTGGCGGGCACCTTGTTAGCCGTTGGGTGCGTGGTGGCAAGGTAGCTTAACAACTCATTGAAGCTAGTGTCAGACCAACCATGACGAGCCTTCAACATCAACATATGGAGGTTAAAGCGGAGCGCCGTGCACTCCTTCGGACAATCGCCGCCGCCCTTATAGAGAGGATCAACTGCCGCCGCTTCAACTCTCTTGAAATTCTCCAACCACTTTGGGCAACCCAACACAACGTCATCTTCATCGAAGTGTTTGACTAGATCTTCAACAAGCTGTACATCCTCGGGTTGGCTCACAGTATCCTGACCATCCCCACCGTCGCCGGCTTTGTCGGACATGTCTTGTATTAGATCATCCACCGTGATGTAATCACGACAACCCGTTATCTTTGTCACCGGCGCATTCTTCTTTGCTGAAGATGATGAGGAGCCGGGTGCTCCTAAAGGATCTTTATTCACCGGTGGTGCTGTCGTCGTCGGTGTCGAAGAGTTCACTCCAGATGCACCGCCACTCGCACCAACTCTTTCGCCGTGAAATGTCCAGACTGTGTAGCCCTCGACGAAACCATACATGATCAAATGAGTTTGCACATCGCTGTCTCGGTGGGCTTTTAGGTTCTTGCAACGAGAACATGGACATATGGTTGTCATCCGCTTCAGTCTCTCACGGTGAGCTTTACCAGCAGCAATAAACTTCCTTAATTCAAAAAGATACCGCAGATCATTCACTCTATCGATCCGGTACATCCATTCCGACCTATCCATCATACCTGCGAAAATTATCCGTCACAATCAACATTAATTAAAGAAGAATTAGGAGAAATTGATGATTTTTACGTCCAACATCATGAAAAAGAGAGGAAATGCCAACAACTAGCAACCACGGATATGTATTCCGGGACACGTCTACTTGATGCCCGGCATTAATGAACTAGATTAGACACGTCTACTTGTTTGGTTTCAAATTTTTGTTGACCAAATCAAACTGAAGCCGTGATAAAATGTGGCCTAAAAATGATATTTGATTTTTGACGGAGCCAAAATATGGCTTGTGCCAAAATCTAGCGTAGCAAAAAAATGTTTAGATGATAACCAAGCTAAATTCTTGATTTTTTCCTTCAAGTAAATATGGTTATGTGGAATCTTGTTTTGTAGATAAATTCTTAATAAATATTATAGTAAAAAGAAATTACAAATTAGACACATGATTAAATAGATATTAGCATTTGAAGTTTGATTATCAACTCAGTACATGCAAAAACAAAATATAGCAATAAGAAAGAGCCTCCATACATACAGTAGTGCAAAGTGGACGGTGGTCCACACATGCCCGTAAAAGACGATCCCCAAATGCCGTAAAAGGCAAAAACTCACTCGCACCGCTAAACGGTATTTTTAGAGTGAGATTCTCTGCTGATTGTGTGAAGCGATTCTCTAAAATAAACTAAGAGGCTAAGAGCTAAAAAAAAGTAGCTTCTTCTAGTTACATGAAATAAACTAAGAGGCTAAGGCTAAGAGTTTATGCTAAAGAATAAAAAAAAATCATTTGTAACCTTATTATCACTCCATCGAAGAACAACGAGGAGCAAGACAACTCTGAAAACGAACATCGAAGAACCGGAAGACCCGTGGAGAAGATGAAGTAGGCGGCGATTTATAGAGGCTTTACCGCTGGCGGGCGGTTTAAACAACCCGCCACGGTAAATACTATTAACCGCATGGCGGGCAATTTATCGCCGCCCGCCATGTAAATATAAATTTCTCTGGTGGTCGATTAATGTGGCCCGCCGCGGTTAATCTTATTAACATGGCGGGCCATTCATATCCGCCATGCCCATGGTAAATATAAATTTCTGCGGCGGGCAAGTAAGGTGGCCCGCCGCGGTAAACCTTTTTCAAAGAATGGGCGCCTCGGTGGCGGCCTCGGTGGTCGGGCCACCGGTTAACCGTGGCGGGCAAAAGTGGTGCCCGCCACGGAGCCCATTTTGGCCACGCTGCGCAAATTGATTCGTGTAGTAGTGTTGGCACGGCACGGCCCGGTGGCTAGCGGGTCTGGCCTGGCCTGGTCCGACCCTTGGGCCATGCCTGGGCCTCACTTTCAGCACGATGTGCCGGCCTGGCCCGGCCCGACACAACGGTCGGCACGAGGGGCCCGACCATGGGCCGTTTGGCAACCAGCCAATATAAAGCGCCCCTCTCCCCCCGGCTCTCTCCATCCCAAACCCTAATCCTCATTTCACTCCACCGGCCGCCGCCTCGCTCGCTCGCCTAGCGCCAGAGCAGAGAAAGGGAGCGCCGCTGCCGCTCGCCTCCAACCATCACCGGGCGCCGGTGAGCTTCTCTCGGCTCGTTTGAGGTTGCTTCCTTGCCGGATCTATGACTGCGGCCATCGAAGGCGCATCGATGACTCCTCTCGCTTGTCTGCTCCGCGCATCCTTCTTGCTTCCTCCGTCTTTGTCTTCATCTCCGGTCACCGCTGGCCGGATTCGGTCCCGTTTTGGCCATCTATAACCTCTTCTCTCCCCTCTGACCGTCTCTTCCCCAGCTCGCTCCCTCCACCGTCCTTCTCTTCGTCAGATCTGTCCCCCAAATCCTAGTCTCTCCATCCTCTTCTCGTAGATCTATGGATCTCGGTCTTCAATGGCAACTTCGGTGCTCCGGTTGAGCAGGTAAGCCACACTCCTAACCCTAACCCTAACTTTGTGTAGCTTGTTCTAACTTCTATCGTTTTGCAAGTCGCAGGCTTCTTGCTTAGCTGCGGTAGCCGCCGTTGAGGGACCGGAGTGCCCGCGATGGCCGATGGCGACGATCCCACCTCCACCAATTACGAGTTGAGGATGATGGATGCTGGACATTTAAATACTACTTATGAAAGAGACAGGGACCTGAGAAATGTTGTTGCCCCCATGAAAGAGAAGTTTGAGGACTACTGGTCTACAATTCCAATGCTTTATTCCTTTGCTTTTATCTTGGATCCTAGAGCCAAGATAAGAGGATTCACCAATGTTCTCCAAATTATGTCTAACATAACTGATGAGAACTATTCTGAATATTTAACCACTGTTAGGGCTAACCTATCTGATACTTTTGCTAAGTATGACAGCAAGTTTGGTGCTGTGAGATTGCAAAGGGCCACAGTTCCAGGCCCTGCTTCAGGGAAGAGAAATACTGCTTGGGGGAAAATTTTTGGTGGCACTCCAGGTGGTGGACTTGGTGCTGGTGCTAGCCTAGCTGGTGGACTTGGTACTGGTGCCAGTCTAGCTGCTGCTGGACTTGGTGCCGGTGCTAGTCTACCTCCTGGACTTGGTGGTGGTGCATCTTCATCCACTAGGAGGCCATCAGTATGTGCTTTGCTACAGGCAGCACACTCTGGTGCTAACCTAAATGCTTCTGAGTTGGCTGCATACCTTGACAGTGACACTGTCAACCAATATGACGACGACTTCAATATCCTCGACTAGTGGCATGAGCACAAACTGTCATATCCTGTTCTTTCCATCTTAGCTAGAGATGTTTTGACTGTGCCTGTTTCTACTATATCTTCAGAATCTGTATTTAGTCTAATTGGTAGGATCATCGAGGAACGGCGACGACGTCTAACTTCAGACATGGCGGAGATGCTGTCGTTGGTGAAGGACTGGGAGCAAGCAGATTCAAAGACTCAACATACCATGGAGAATGTGGAGCTAGTGGAGGCATTTGAGAACTTGTATCTTGATGATGAGAATGTGTAATGCTGTGGTCTGTGGGCCTGTACTATTTTCCTTTCCTTTCTGGATGACTGTAAGACTTAATGAACTTATGAATATTTATTAAAGCTGTGGGCTGTACTCTTTTCCTTTCTGGGATTTTCTCACAAGATGTGAGTTTTTACCCAGAAAGGTTTTTAATGAGGCAGCCATTGCACTAAGCAGCTAATATATCAATTATTTATGTTTACATTCATGTTACTTATGATCTGTGAAAGATGTTTACTTGTTGAAAGATAACCGAGAACTTGTTGAAAGATGTAACCGAGAACTTGTTGAAACCTGTTTACTTGTAATTTATGAAAAATTTTGAGCTGAACATGTTTTTTTGAGTCTGGGGGTGTCGGGCCTTGGGCTGGCACGGGCATGCTGGGCTAGTCAGGCCATCGAGCCAGCACGGCACGGAACGAGGCCTTTAGGGCCGTGCTTGGGCCGTCAGTGCTGCCCGTGGGCCGGCACGGCACAGCCCGATGCACTTGGCGGTCTGTGCCGGCCCGATGACCTCCGGGCCGTGCCGAGCACGGGCCCGTGCCGGGCCGGGCCGTGCGGCCCGAATGGCCATCTATAGCACGCCGACCGAGCGCTCGACTTCGATGGCTGCCGAGGACACCGGCAACGACGCGTCCATCGCGCTCCTTCACCGCCTCCGCGCCGGTGCCACCATCCACCACGTCGACGTCTGCTCCACCGCCCCCGAGGACCTCGTCACCGACCTGGAGCCGGCGCCGGGAACCAGTGTATGGTACTTGTACTGCATCAAGAAATACAAGAGCGCCCATGGCAGGCCCAGCGGGCACAGGCAGCGCGCCACCGCCGCCAGCGACACGTGCTGGCACCCGGAGGGCGGCGCCAAGGCCGTCAAAGTATCGGAAGGCGGCGGCACGGTCTGCAACCTGTCCTACGGGCGCAAGGACGCCCGATCCTTCAGCAGGCTCGGATGGTGCATGATCGAGTACGACGACGCCACCGGCGGCGACTACGTCCTGTGCAAGGTTTACCTGTCGCCTCGTGCACCGCAAGTGAAGCCATCGTCCACCGCGTCGAAGACCGCCAAGCGCAAGGCCGGCGGTGAGCACCCCGAGTCACGTCCGACCAAGTTGTTCCAAGAGCAGGACAGCTTCTTCACCGACGACTATGATGCCATGCCATCCACGGTGGCCCAAGTCAACGTCCGAGGCGAGGAGGAGCAGCATCTAATAAGCACGCAGGATGGCGAGTTCGTCACCGACTTGTTCGACTCAGCCTCCATCAAGTCCGACTCCGACTTGTTCCCGCCGAGTCCGAGTAGTCACTTCGACTACTTCCCGCCAAGTCCGACTACACCAGAGGCAACTCCGACTCCAATGCCGATGCAGGCTGCGGGTTTCGAATGGGCAAGGTGATGCACGCTCTGTACATTAGCTGAAGGCATATACAAGACCAAGACAACAATCTGTTACGACGACCACGATCAACATGCCATAACTTGAGGACCAAAACGGCAACATCTAGACTTGCAAGTACGAGTGCACATACACATCAAGCATGCGTAAACAGAGGATGCAAGCCCAAAATAAGCCAAGCTGCTTGAAAATAAGTCTCGTCGTTGTTATAAAAAAAAGTCTCGTCGTTGTTATAAAAAAAAGTCTCATTGTCAGCTCGCTGCGGTACTCGTCATCCCACGGCGGTACTCTTGGACAGCATGCCGCGGTTCATGTCGTCGGCGCCGACTTCTCTACTCGGCTACGAATCTAAGCTAAGTCACACTTTAATTTTCAATTTTTATATATCTCTGGATGTTATTCATGTGCCTCCACGACCATACTATAATTGCATCTCCGACTACTCATACAGCTTCGAGCTTGTAGTCGGGATGACACTCAATGGGTGTATAACATGCGCTCTGCGCCCATTATCTTTTTCCGTGCAGCGTGATTGCTCTAGTCTTCTCTTAACGGTCGCTAAAGTACTCGGGTAGCACACTCCTTAATCCGTGAAACCTCGGTTCTTCTGTCACGCCTAACGTCTCGACAATGAGCAATGGCTAAAACAACGTAACAGGACACTACACGAGGAAATTACATGGTCTAGCAAGAGCAAGACGCAAAAAAAAATTTATATGCATTTCATAATGTTGGGATCTGCTCCCTATCTTTTATTTTATATGCATGGGACCTACTCCCGACTTGATTTCCTGAATATCAACGACAATATATTTCTATGTTTGCCTTGCAGGGGACCAGATCTCCACCACGCCGTTGGGTGAGGTACGCTCCTGAGAACTGCCTTACTCAGCGACCTCGCCGACTACTTCTGCCACTCTGATCAGGCTTCTCCGCTTCCATGACTTAGTCGGCACTAAGCTCGGGGGCTCGGCCATTGCCTTGGCTTAGTTGGTACCGCTCCGACTACGCACGGGGGTGTAACACCCTAGTGTTAAGCTTGCATTTGCACTTGCATTTCATGAGCATAAGCATCATTTACACATGAGCATTCATGATACATCTCATTCCTATGCTTGATTTTCATTGAAAATGCTTGTCTATGCCTTGTATGCTTATGATCATGCTTTGTAATGTAAGTGATTGCCATGATTGTTCACTAAACCACTCTAGATGCACTTAGGATGCAATATGGAACAATGTTCATGTTGACCATTTAGTCTAATTAGGCTTCTAATTGATGGTTGACTCATTTTGACCTAAATAACACTTTTGTTTGACCAACATTGAAATGCTAGTTAGAGGTTTTATATGCTTGTGCACCTTAAATGAAAAATGTAGAGAATTTTATAAGGAACAAACTTTGTTTAAGGGCCAAGTCATGAAAATGTCTCTAACAAGCTCAAAAAGTGTTTGCAAGACTGAATTCAGTGCTGTTTTGGTTGAATCTGAATTTTTGCTAAGTCTTTATTCAATGTGCTGTTGTTTGGAGCTGTGTAATTCAAAATCTAGGCAGAACTGGACTTTGACCCTTAAAGATGAAATGTTCTACTATTAAAGAGATACATTTCTTGTTTAGGAAGTTTTCCCTAATTCTGCACGGTTTAGGAGATAATTAGGGTTGAATCAGGGCTGTCAGACCTAATAGCAGCCCCAACGGCCTCGCCGCCCAACGCACCCAGCCGGCATGCGCCGCGTGGCGCCCGGCCGCTGCCCACATTTGATAGATTGAGTGATAACATGACCTTATGCCTTGCTATACATGACCATTTTTTGGATTAAATTAAAAAAATCGTTGTTTGGTTATTTTGACGTGCATCTCTGAGATGAACCCATGCCGTTAGCACGGGCGCTATACTAGTATCCTTAATCCTTGTTGTCGTGTCATGTGGTGTATGCAGATTTTGTTTTCAGAACCTTGTATACTGTTGTATAAGACAATTCGAGACCTTATTAGAGCAAGTCCAAAAGATTAGCTAATACGTTTTGTAAAGCTATACATAAATATAGGTATTATTGAGAGAAAAAAAACAACCCCAATAGATTGTGTAATGTCTCTCCAAATTTACTCAGCTCAAGCTTCAAAAAGGGGGAAAAATTACTCAGCTCTACGTTTCGGGAAATTCGGTCGTCAGCATTGAACTCGGTATAGGGGCCTCTTCCCGCACGAACGTGCCGTTGTCAGAGGTGCTCTTTTGGACTCCAAATAACGCTGCTCGTCACGCGGTCACGCTGGCCACTGCTGCGCGCCTGCGCCAGGCATGCGCTTGCGCGGCCACCGCCATTGCCGGACCTGGTGCGATGACGCCGGCTACGCGCACCGGCTACAGTCCCGTGCTCTGCACCTCTTCTTCTCTGTTGCCCTCGACAGGCTGCCCGTCGTAGCCCTCGGTCTAAGAACAAGTCTCGTATATATAAACTTATGATCAGTACTACTCTACTTGTTGTAAACCCAGTAGCTAGGGTTTAGGGATGTGTGTGTGTTGGTTCCTTGCCACCACAGCACAACGCTTTTGTATCAGCTATATAAAAAGATCCATCGTGTGATGGTCATTTATTAGTGTACATACGTCGTTCTAAGAATCTCTTAAAAGACTAGATTCTACGTAGTGGTCATGAAATTTAGCTTGAATATATATTCTTTGTTATATAGTAAGAACTTGCATCTGATACTTTCCTAGTGTGCTGTATGCCTACTAAGGACAATGATGTGCAAATGGTAGGAACTGTTATAATTGACACAGGGTGGAATGCAATGTTTAAACCCCAAGCCCTCTAGATCCGGTCAATTTTCGCAGTGTGCTACTAAAAGTTTACATTGCTTAGCTTCACCGTGTGTACCACTTAAATTCTTGGATTCCCCTGTATACCATCGCATCAAGACGTTCCAATCAACTCTGCAGCTCACCAAGCAGGGCAACCATCGTCGTGCGTGGCCGGAGCTGCGGAGGAACGAGACCGACGTGTTGTACTGCCACTGCCATGTGCCATGGCATCACCAGCACAGCCACACCGCCATCGGCGTTCTGCTCCAGCAGGTCGCCCAGCGTGACCGTCCGACCGGCGTCGCGCACCGGCGTGGTCTCCAATCGAGTTCACCGACCACCCGGCCACGTACACGATCCCAGTAGGCATGAATGTTACGCTTGGCACATGCTTACTTCTTGCTTAAATATAGTGTTTGTTTGGGCAGTTAGTGCAGCAAACTAAACCTAAAAGCAATTTGAATATTAGTAGTTTTAAAACTATGCGTCATACCAACCGTGATTTTAGAAATTTAGTGTCTCAGTCAATTACCTTCCCACCTGTTGAATATCATATCAATTATAGTTGCAATTGCAAGGTTTTTCATTACCTACAATTACCATTTGGCTAAAACTGTGTTTACCTTTATTTCACTTCTTGATTTTATTCCTGTCTGTTTGCTACAATTGCAAGGTTTTAGAAGGCTCTTTTCAACTAGGAAATCAAAGACCCACATGGGAGAGATGGGCAGGCGTAAGTTGAGAGGAAGATGTCGTCGTTTCCTTTTTACCGGATTGGGCATGCATGATACCATTGATAGCTTGTAGAAAGTCAGGGCGCCTTTAGGATACCACTGAAGGTGTTAAATGTGATATCATGCTGTGTTTTACTAACAACTTATCAATATTATGTTTCAATTCTTCTAAAAACACGAGCGCATGCAGCCTTTAAGCCGGTTCCTTGTGGTCAAATTCTTTTCTTTTTTTAAGATGTTCAGATCACAGTTCCACAATGGAATATCCATCATGGCACGATAAAGGAAAATATGTTGCTCTAGTTATTCAAACAATGGCCTCTTCATCTCATTGATTACCTGTACTTCAGCTGACCTGTACTAATGGAACCAAAAAAAAATAACTTCCTTGGATCGCCATGGATTCCCCCAAGGCAAACCTCAGCGTGTAACGCTTATCTCTTCTTCTTAGCAATGCCCATAATTGCGCTTGAATTCTACAAAAACAAGGACCTTCTTTACTGTCTTTTACAACTGAGAAATCAAAGACAGAAATAACTGAACTGAACTTCACAAAATTGCTCCAGCATGTTGTGTTGTACACGAAACTTACAACTCCAGCATGTTGTGTTGTACACGAAACTTTACAACAAATGCTTTGCAAGTATGTGTGCACTGTCTTCCCACCTTTGAGCTCCACATAAGCCTTATTAGTTATAGGGTGAGAAAGAAGGCATAACACCATTATTGCCTTGGTGAGGATCCACAAATACCACATACATAAGAGACTTGAGAAAGTCATACAAATGAATCTCTGAGTTTTATTTTGAAAACTTATAAAAACTCCGGAACATAGGTGAAATCAAGAACTTGAGACATAGCGCTTCACTTGATTGTTCTGTCTTTCAATTGCTCAAGACCCATATGAAGGTAAAAGCCCCATGATTGAAGGTAATATGGGTGAGTTCGAAAGTCAGATCAATTACTTTAATCCGGTAGAGAATTTTTGGTTGAAGGCATGTGTATCTAGAATAACTCATGATTTATCTCGGATTTAGCTGTTTGCTCGGGGACGAGCAAAGGTTAAGCTTGGGGGTGTTTGTTGACGGTAGTTATTGTTCATTTTGAACCGACAACTAAACATGAAAAATGGCATATATCAACCTCCAACATAGAATTAGGGTTTAAACTAACAGAATTCCACAGGTTTTGGTGAATCTGTGTTTCTGCAGGGGGTTATTAGGAAAAGGAGCAAAGATATTAAGGACGTTGGGCTAAAAAGCATATTCCACTGTGAAACCAATTTGAGAAGAATCTAGAAGACTCAAGAAGGTAACCCATGGAAGGGGGCCCACCTGGCAGTGGCTTGGGTCGGCCGACCCCACCCTACTAGGTCGGCCGACCTAGGGGCCCACCAATCAGCCTGCATCTCCTATATCGGTTCCTCCACCGCCTTAGGGTTTGCATCTTGGCCGTTGATCAAAGTCGGTTTGATCCGAGGGCTCTGGTCCATCCCACCGGCCTATATAAGCACAGCCCTACCCCCCAGGGTTTGGGGAGAAGAGGAGAGAAGAAGAAGAAGAAGAAGAAGCCAGAAGATCAGAAGGATCTCTTCTCCACCAGAGAATTAGATTAGCTACTCAAAGTTTTAGTATAGGCTAGCTAGCTAGGTTTTTGTAGAGTTCGGGCTCTTACTCAGGATTCTAGATTCATCGTCATCTGGAGGCTGGTAAAGCCACAGTATTCCCTCTTGTTATGACTTTATTCTATTTCAATACTATGTTTTCTATTTATTATGTTCCTAGTTTACTCTAGTAGTATATTTGATATAGTCATGATTGATAATGAGTTTATGCATAAGATCGCAAAGCGCTTAATTCAGTACTTGAGTGAGTTAAGTGGTCGACATTATGTAGGCGTGGTGCTTAGATATTGTTTGTCTGCGGATGCACTCTATATGTTGGGTCATGTGATAGATCGCGGATGTGACACTCCCGTTGAGTCCTTTGTAGTCCACTCCCCGTATGTAGAACTAGTAGAACCTGGTTACGAAGGAGATCTTGCTCTGTTCTTGATTTTCCTTAGTAATGTTCCTTATGTATAGATAAAGAGTCATTATGCTATACATGATTGTATATGTGCTAGGGTATATGAAAGACTTAGTAAATAAGGAATGACATAAGAATTCAATCTCTTAACTAATCTCCTGTCCAGTCTTACTTTAACAATGAGTAGTCTATTTCTATCTCTGGAATTATCAAAGCCTTTGTTTATCACACACACACACACACACACACACACACACACACATATATATATATATATATATATATATTATCATTGGCTCACCCCTGTTAGAGTATGTGCTATGTGATTGATTTCATCATAAGTAGTGTATTTGTGTTCATCAACTCTAGCCAACTCCATACCTCCTTCCTGTGGTAAAAATATAAATTCGACACCCCGGAATACTCTTGGGTAAAATGCTACAATTGTATAATTATCTGTGCGCTTGCGGATTCTTTATTTTATATCTTTATATTCTTTTTAGTCACATGAGTAGATAATTGCTTAGTAATGCTAAGCAACACTTTTAGTTTCAACACTGGGGATGACAACCTGGTATAATAAGCTAGAGATGTAGGTAAGTAATAGGTGACTAGTAAAAACAAGTGACATTAATAATTACCAACAGTCGTCGGTGTCATTGTCGAGGTTGCTGAGGGAAGTGAGGAAAGCGCGCTCCTAGGCCTTGGCCTTCTTGAGGTACATCTTCTTGAGCGCCTCCTTGTTAAAGCCTCCCTTCGACTTGTGCTTGCCGGAGGTGTACTCGTGCTTGTCCTTGCGCCTGTTGAAGTCAAACTTGCCATAGGAGTTCTTGTTCTTCTTGGGGCAATGGGCGATGAAGTGGTCGGGATCTCCACAGCCATAGCATCCCTCCTTCGGACCACCACCGCGCTAGCGATTCAAACGGTTGTTGTGAAACTATGAAAACCGGCTGATGACGAGCGCCACCTCGTCGTCCTCGAGGACCTCCAGCTGCTTCTCTGTGACAGACACCAAGGAAGACAAGGCAAACGACATCTATGAAGGGTTACTTGAAGAACTTAAGCCGTTATCTGAGACCAAAGCCATCGTCGGTGCTGAAGGGTTCTTGATCTTGGCCTGGGTCTGGTAGTCGATCTCCGTGGACTTGAGCTTGCTGAATAGCTCATCCACCATGAGAGTGTCATAGTTTGCGGGCTCGATGATAGCGGACACCTTCACATCCCACACCTTCCAATTTAGGGCATATAGAAGCTTGAGTGCCCTCTCATGATCATCATAAGGTAGTTGCGCCTTGTTTGCTCGCATCTTGTTAACAATAGTCTGAAAGCGAGAAAACATGGCATCGATGGACTCGCCGTCCAACTGAGAGAAGTTCTCATACTCATGCTTGTACATCTCAAAGAGTTTGGTTTTGACCTCAATGGTTCCTTCATGATAGCTCTGAAGCCTCACCCAGATCTCCCGAACAGTCGCACAATCGGAGACTCTCTCGAACTCCAAAAGAGAAAGACTCGAGAAAAGAACACTACGAGCTCTACTATTTGCGTTGTGCAGATCCCTTTGTTCTTGAGTGGTACGGGCATGAGGTTCAAGCACAACGTAAGTAGTATCCTCGCAAATCTCCCAAACAAGCCAATCGATCCCCTAAAGATATGCGGACATGCGGATCTTCTAATACGGATAGTTTTTATCATCGAAGAACAGTGGTTTGCCAGAACCACGCTCTATATCGCCTTCATGGATCACGGACCGATTAAGGTGGAATGATCCTTAACCTGCTCCAATACCAATTGAAGGACCGGAAACGGCGACCAGAGAGTTGGGGTGAATGGGAGCCTTAAATTTCTTTTGAAACTTTAAGCCGCTGTCCCAAAATCACGACCCAAAAGCCAACACACCTGAGAGCGGTTAGATCACAACCCAACAGGTGGGTGGATACCCTAAGAGATGTCCTAGAAGTACATCGAATCAACCAGAGAAGAAGCAAACCAAGCCCCCGAAAGAACGAGTGAAAACAGCACGCTCTGCAGATATCCCGGACTCGTCCATCGTAGGGGAGCCGGACCGTCCATGGATCAGGTCCTGGACTATCTGGGGTTTAAGGTTGGACTGTCCAAAGTACAACTCCTAAAAAGCAGAACAACGAGAAATAGTTCGGACTCGGTGAGAATGAACGATGGACCTATCTCCCATGGCTCATGGACTGTCCGCAGTTCAAACTCCGTAAACACAACCGAGAAAATAGGTTTCGACTCGACTTCACAACGAGTGGCGGACTGTCCGCGACACCTGGCGAAGTGGACTGTTCGCAACCTAAACTCCGAAAGCAGAGAGCAGAAGCTCCCTGTTGCTCGGCCTCGACTCATGGATCTGTCTGCGGATGAAGCGCGGACTGTCCGGGACTCATGAACAGAGGCGAAAACAACGAACCAAAAATTGCCCTCTCCTTGATTCACCCGATTTACGGCCAAATCAACACCAGCTGCCACCAAACTTGGTATACATGATCACAAGGCAGTAGGGGAGCTACCTCTAAGAGGGCATCGCTCAATTTGAACCCAATCAATGGGAAATCGAAGGAGAATGAAAAACACCGAAAAAGAAACCCTAGACCATGATTCGTCCCGATCTACGATCTCGTTAGGAATTGATTGAATTCCTTCGGTGAAAAGGCTCAACTCACGTCATTGATCACACCAATGCAAAAAGAACGGATCAAAATGGTCTCAAAACGACAAATAGGTGCAAGAACGAGAGGGGAGAAAATGAACTCACAGAGAACACGAAGAACACAAGTCACAAACCGAATCTCGGAGGACACGAGGTGGTAAGGGCCACCATTCCCGAGCAAAATCTTGAGTTCTTACACAAATCTCTCAATTTGTGGACCTCTCTCACAAGAACCCTAAGAGGAGGGGGAAACTAAGAAGAGAGAAAGGAAAAAATAAAAGAGGTGAGGGAGATGAGTTACACAATTTCAGTTTTGCTCTTAAGTGTTTTGAGTCGAACCACTTGACCCGAGGGAGCTATGGTCCAACTATTTTCCAGTCGATCGGACGGCCCCGCTTCCTGCAAAGATTTGCTTCGCCTCGACGCAACCTCTGTGATTCCGCCACGTGCCGCCCCGTTTCTCCTAGGAACCTCCGCCCGGGTTTTGAGGCCCAAACCCATAAACCGTCCGCGAGTAGCGTACTCCATACGCATCCCCCGCCGCTCGACGCGTGTCACCGCCGTCCTCGACCGGCCGGCCGCCAAGTCCTCCTGAGCCTCGCTCGACCCGTACGTCCGCCGTCTTAACTCGATCAACACGGTCACTCCCATGTACACTTACGCTTGTTGATGTCCCCAGATGTCAGCCACCACGGCTAGCCACCCGGCCTCCTGGTCCCTCGGTCCAAAGCCTCATGTTTGTCCTTCACCGCTCCCGGTCCATCGGCACGGCACGTCCCTACTTGACCTTCACCTCGCCGTCGACCACTGCCTTCGAGCTCCACACATGCGCACCATAAGGCAAGAGACATGTCGCACAACCCAACTCACGTCGTGGTTAGGTCACACACTCAATCTAGATCGTAAATCACATTAACAATCACTCATCACAAATCGAACCACAGGGAACCTTGTGTTCGCAAGGCGCGCGCAGAATCACTCTTTACTTTACCTACTAAAAGTGCCGGCACTGTTACCGTATGTGTAGTCAGTAGTCACAGTGAATACTCGTTCCCGTCCGTATGGCGTATCTATGTTAGCAAATAAATAAAGGCTCTCCAATCTTCAGGGTGCGATCAGTCATTATTAGCATATTAGTATTATATATGATATACGAGTGTATAGTAATAATATAATCGTAATCTCCCTTTATTTGATCGTACTCGGAAGCGTAGCTACGTATCCTAGCTAGGGGCCGGGTTACCGTTAGTTGCAAAGTATATCAAGGAACGAAGGCTTATTATATAATATAATATAATATAATATTGGGTTCCAGCTAGCAATGTACGTGGGTTTCAGCTAGCTTGCAGCAGTAGCCCACCACAGCCTTGCTCCGCACACTCCCGCCCTGCACTCCAGGCTTTTGCCGTGCAAATCAACCATTGCAATTGCATGCGTGCGTGCTCTGACTCTCGCCGCGGCCCCGGGCACCGCACCGGCCCCTATCATACAGTACACACCGCCGCACTGCGGGCATGCATGCCTGCCTGACTTTTAGTATACAAACTATCTCCGACGTCAACGTCTAAGATACCAGACCTATTTAATATCGGGTATCGCTAACCTATTTAATCTTGGATATCGCTACAGTCAATTGGTTCAATATTTATTTGGCATCTTCTTCAACAACATGACCTAAAAGAAAATTCTTTCTACAAATGGATTTCTAGGAAGGAGGATGCTCATATTTGATTGTGTCTATTAGACAACCCAAAATAGGTCTCCCGTATATGTAATCTATTGAAGGCTGATTTTAGTTGTCAGTTACCTATTTTCAATTTGGGTGCCTAAGTCTTCTCTTTGGAGACGGTCTAAGCACTCGATCGCTAGCTCCTCGCCTCCATCCTCCGTCAACTGAACTAACCAACCCCCATTTCGTCATTCCCTTCAATTCCTCCGATAGAACCATCATAATAGGCACCTGCCGAGGCACATAGACGCATTGCAGCTGGTACGGTGCAGCCTCGCCAACGTACCGCCGGCCCCCCTCCACCCGCGCGGCCGCCATGAGAAATTCCACCATCTTTCTCATGGCGCTCGCCCTTGCCCTCATCCCCCTTGAGCAAACGGTGGTGGCGACGCCGCCGCCTGATCTTCCCCTCAGGAGAAGTCGCTTCCTTGCCAACGTCAACTTCCCGCCGCCGCCGTCGCTCTACGACTGCAAGAAGTCGCCATCCATCTGCCTCTCGTCCGGAAGCCCCGGCGCGACGTGCTGCCAGGGCACATGCGTCGACACCGAGTATAGCTTCAAGCACTGCGGCAACTGCAACAAGACGTGCAAGTACACGCAGACCTGCTGCCAGGGCAAGTGTGTCAACACCTTCACCGACGAGAAGAACTGCGGCGGCTGCGGCGTCAAGTGCAGAACCAATTGCACCAACGGCTACTGCGACTACGCGGCGTGATGCGTGAAAGAGACAGGACACGCAGTTTCTGCATCATCCAACGACAGAAATAAAAATGGCAGTACGTTTAAATTCCCATTGTTACGTTGTTCAAAAAACAAAACATTTCGATTATATATATTGTTGAGCTCCTGCTATATTAATTATTATTATAGTATATATATGCTGGCCGCGCGCATGTACACCACATATATATTATTACAGAAGAAAAAAAGGGTTGGGACAAAATTATCCAACTTATCTAGTACTCCTTGTGTTCGGGTTGTTACAAGTGGTCATAATTGACGGTACGTATATGAATAAATTGATTATATGTATTGTGATGTGTTTATATATGTTTCATTTTTTTTGGGTCCGTGTGCTATGTACCTAATTATTACAGAGGTAGATATATACATACAAACTAGTTGTACTTTTTGTTTGATTCTTTGCCATCTTCTCTGATCCGAAGATAAAAAAAATACTCATAGTATGTACTCCCTCCGTCCCATAATGATAAATATATTTTATATGAAAAAATTCAAGTTTTACAAATTTTTTTATCAACAATAATTAGTCAATCAAATTATAAACAAGTTTAGGATATAAGATTTATATTCAGAGTAGTGTCTTTTTTGAAATGATATTGGTTCTTTAACAAATGACAACATATTGTGAAAGAAATTAATGATCAGAATCTAGTTTATATCATATTTCCCTGTCTGAAATATAAGACGGAGGGAGTATTATATATGGGTATATATATTACTCACTGATCACAAATCACAAACTAAATATAATTGACGTGCTCAATATATAATTACTATATGCATACTTAGCTACCAGGTCGATCGTCATTTCCTTTCTTCTTCTTTTTGATGAATATGGATTAGCAATTTCTATGCATGCCATCATCGTTAGCGTAAGAGATTTGCGCGACTATTATACCAATAAATGGACCGGACTGTGTGCTGATAGACCAGCAGCTGTTGGCTTGCAATAACCGTCGTTCTACGTATCTGCATGCGACATACTCTATATTCTGATGTTGGAGTGCGGTGAATGCATGCATAGGACGACGCTTAGAAACTCGAAAGCAACTTTAGCGTATAGATCAATGCCTAAAAGGTCAACTTATTATTAGTCAACTCGTTCGCATGTGGCATACATTCTTTGCATTGGTACGTGACGTGTCCAGCCATTGCATGCGGTCAACGGATTGAAGGCGCCACATAGAATTGAATAAAGAGGAGAGATTCCGTGGCAGAACCGTCCGGAATAACATATTTTCGGAGGTGTTCGTCTTCCACTAGACACTGAGCACCCCGAAAACTGGCTACATCGGATGGTTCCGTCGAGTACACCCCAAAGGAGAACTCGAATAATCCATGTTTTTTTCTCCAGGATCCAATAATGAGAACGAGTTTACATTACTTAGTCCAACAAGGGTTCTCAGAAATACATTATTACAATACCAAATTCAGAGTGCGGAATTTAAACAGCGGAATTACAATAAACATCTAATGATAAGATACAAGGATCCGTCTGTGCCCACCAGAAGAATCATCCACACAACAGCTACTCCTCAAGCTGCACCTACAACAGGGGTAAATAAACCCTGAGTACACAATGTACTCGCAAGACTTACCCGACTAGTGGGAATAACTTTCCGACTTCAAAGAATATGATAAGCTTTATGGTTTGCTGGGTTTTCTTTTTGCGAAAAGCCTTACTAGTAGTGAATCCTTATGGATGTTCTTATTAGCAGTCATGATTAATTCATTATCTAGCCATTCTATGTAAGCACATGTTCTACTTTCAAGCAAGAGTTGAGCAATCAGATCTCTTTCACCATCTTTTATCTTTCAGTTCTTACTACGGTGCTAGATCGTAGACAAGTCGTACCGTATTACACGGTGATTCGCGAATTAATGTAGCCCAGCTTGGTACCCCGAAACACACGTTCCGCTTGTACCCTAGGCACAAGCATGACCAACCCACCACTGTCCTGTCAAGAGGTCCAGGTCCCCGTCCAAACTTGGACTCTAAGCCCCCACACCTGAGTCCCGGACTCAGTGTGGTGCTTAGACCTCCACCATTCCAGCCTCCAATCAGTCAGTCCGGAAAGAGCCGGAACCCACGACAAGAGATCAACAAGCCTTGCTGCTCCCATAATCAAGTATGTGCTCAGGATAATAAGTCTGTGACCCGACTAGAATCCAATGCAATGGCCGGTCCTTAACCGACACGAACAGAGAAAATAGTATAACCAAGCCATGCCCCGTTGGCCGCGGGACACAACCTTTTACACCCACCAATATCCGTACCATATCCCTGTCTGGTCTCCATTTCTTTTCACCATTTTATCATGAGAGTAATAATAATAATCACCTATTGTGAGTAACGACAGGTTACTCAAGCTACCGATAGCCTAGCAGCTACTTGACCTAAGCTAGTAGAACTCATACGTAGGTTATCTATGCATGTAGTTTCAATATAAATCTTATAACGTAAATGCACATCACATATATATATCCAATGATCATTCAAAATAAGGCTTATGCACCGGGACTTGCCTTGGTCAGGTAGGGTGTCAGCTCAGTCAGTCAGTGGTGGCTCTAGGACATCCTTCTGCACGAGGATCTCCTCCTCGTACTCCTCGATCACCTCCTTGAACTCGTGATCTTCGATGGTCACAATCTTTGCCAACTCGTTCTCTACATGCGTGCGATGATGATGCAACACTTAACATTTTGACAACAACAACTCTTAAAATAAGAATACACATGGTAAACTACTAAGCTAGCTCTAATGACTAAGATACTAAGCTAACTATCATCCTTTCCACTAAACAGAAGTATTATCTTAGCAACTAAAATGCATTTCTTCTTTTATTAACGATTTAATGTATATTAAAACAAGGAGCACCTAACTACCTTATTTCTCGGTCTATTCCAGGACGACAAAAATTATAGTGAGCATATAATAATACAGTGAACCTACTGTAAAAATTTCATGGTCAAAGCTATTACCAATTTGCCACAAAAATTCCTACAAATACTAATCTAAATAATACTAAACACTCGCAATTAATTTAATAGGCCTTAGTATCAACTCACTCATGCATAAGCTAACTATGCCATCAGATAGACAACATTTTTAAGAACTCAACAAAATTTATTTCATAATTTTTGGACACCTATGTGAATTGATATTAATTTTCAAAATTTAGCTCAGAAATTAAAATATAAAGCTATTTCTAATTCCTTAAGAAAAGGAAAAATGAATTCCACCCGCGCGGCCCACCACCACGCGGACGCGGCCCATGCGCGCGCACGCGCGGCCCACGCACACAGGCCGGCCCACAACGGAAGGGAGCCCGTGTGCGGCACTTTTGCAAAAGCGCCCTTGCTCTTCCTAATATTAACGCCGCTCTTATGCACACTATTCCAATAGTCGGGTCCTTTGCCAAAAGGCCCTCGCCCCTAATCATCTTTACATCCGGCCAGTCCCCAACACCCCCGCACTCGCCGACGTGGCATCGGCTGGCACGGGACCGCCACGCTGGGCAACCGGGGGCCCCTTCGACTCACCTAGGAGACCGACCCCCACCTATAGGATGACACGCAACGTCAGGCAGCCGTTGGACGAGCCGGGACACAGTAGAATGGCCTCTCCACGACGACGAGCACCCTATGGCGGTGGCAGCCATGTTCCGGAGAGCTACGGCCTTATGGAAATGGTAGAGACAGTGGGTGAGTAACAGTGACTCACCACAAGCCTGCATGTGGAGATGGTTTGTCCGTAGATGCCCCAAGCAGGGCTAGTCATGTGCGACAGTGCCTTCCGACGGCGCTCTGCGGTGGCACGAACACGTCAACGGCGAAGTGAGGGCGGTAGCGGTTCGACGGAAGCGTGCAGGGAGAGGAGGGAAGTAGTGCGAGTGCAGTGGCGCAAGCAATTGGACGCGGGTGGAGGAATTGAGGCCTACCCTCGGTCATGGCCAGGATGCGGCTTTAACGGCATGCCGGAGGGAAAACGCCAAATTGGCGCCTAGCTGGGCCGCCATTATTGCTATGCGGGTTCGGTTGGCGATAAGACAGGAGGGCGAAAATGCAGGCACCTGTAATTGCTGAAAGGTGACCGCCTACTGGCTCACACGTGTGCGCAACGCGGCAGCGAGAACAGAGGAAGAGGAAGAGAGATGGTGCGGTAGGGCACCGCTCGGCTAGCCTTGGCAGCAAGCAGTCGGCTGGACATGCGGCTGCGCCTATGCCCAAGCTACGCGACACACGACCGGACCACGTGCGTGTGCGGGACAGACAGGTATGCGTGGCCTGTGCGGCCGCAGCGCCATTAAGGCGAGGCGACGGCGCGAGCGTGGCCGAGGCATCCCACGTGCACATGGGGGAAAGCGAGCGACTGCAACGCAGCGTGGCAGTGAGAAGGCAGTGCAGCAGTGCACGAATTGCGACGATGAGGTAACAACGCCAGCGTGGCTCCACCATGGCACGGGCGGCCACGCAGTGGGGCAGCACGGCGGGGCAGCACGGCGAGCAGGTAGTGTCATGCCCGACGTTGCAAGCGACAGCAGCAACAGCCCCACACTAATGAGCTAAGGCATCCAGGACAGGGCAGCCGAGGCCAGCCAAGCGCGGTAGCGCGTGCGGCCGAGCTCACCGACACTAAGGCTCCGCGCGACGGTGACCGCGCCCACACGTCCAGGCTATAAGGAAAATAGACCCTAGGCCCATTTACTTTGGATTTTGGTGTTTGATGACCAACACAACCAAATTGGACTAATGAATTTGCAAGTGATTGTTTTGTAGTCCAATAGGGTACAAGACGTGACTTGGACGAAGGCAACATGATGATCCGATGATCAACACCATAAGCAAGACCTTAGAAGCACAAGAGAAGACCCAAGATATCAAGCAAAGTCCAAGGACGAAGATAGAAACCAAGCCGGATGCAAGATCATAAAGAAACGAGCTCACAGAAGCGACCGGACGCTGGACTGGACGCTAGCGGAAAAGCGACCGGACGCTCCGATCAAGAGGCTCGGCAACAACAGGCGTCAGCAGCAGCGATCGAACGTTGAGTACTAAAATCAACCGGACGCACCGATGGTACTGTTCATCATCACCGGCAACACATGTAGTACTAATCGGACGCTGGCGGCAAATCGATCGGACGCAGAACAACAGCGTCCGATCAAGTACAGAGAGGTTCTAGAGCGGCGAAATTGCGACCGGACGCGTCCGGTGGCATGTGATTGGACGTCAGCAGCGTACGATCAGTTGATAATGGCTCTAACGGTCGGGACGACCGGACGCATCTGGTTAGGACGACAACAGCTTCCAGTCAGTAGCAGAAAAGCAGGTTTCATCCCCAACGACTACTTTCTCAGTGGGGCTTATAAATAGACCCCCAACCGGCCATTTGATATGTGTGGAGCTGAGAAAACATACCAAGGGTGTTGATACACCATTTTAGTGATCTCCACTTGCATAGTGCTTAGTGATTCATTAGGTGATTAGCGTAGGTGCTTTGCGAAGTGCTTAGGTTGATTAGACCACCGCCTATGCGCTTGCTCTAGGTTTAGGCCTAGTGTTTAGTGAGGTTTGCATATCTCTTACCACTCGGTGCTTGCGCGCACCATTGTTGTACATCGGAGGGGCTTGTAGTCTTGTGAGATGACACCAACCGTGTTTGTGGTGTGGCCGCCACCGTGTACCGGAGGGAACAAGGCCCACGACGTTTCGGCCTGAAGCTTGATAGTGAAGACGACGGAGAGCGGTCCGGGAGAGGCTTGCCGGACGGCATATCGGAGACCCATTTGTGCGTGGGGAAGGCCCGAGGCTATCTACGGAGTTACCCGACTAGGAGCTTGGCCCTTGCGAGGGATTCCTTGCGAGGGGCTCCAACGAGGATTAGGTGGAAGCTTGCGTGCTTCTCGATACCTCGGTAAAAATATCGGAGTCATCGATGGGAGTTTGTAAATCTCTATCTTGCTCTTTAGCTTCCGCATTTACATTTATTGTATTACTCATTTTGTGGTAGAGATGGCAACACACTAGCAAAACCGTAGTTGTACATTTAGATAGTTTATCTTTTGCATATGTTTTGCTAAGGTAAGAAAAAAAGGCCAAAGTTTAGAAGTAGAATTTTAAGTTGCCTAATTCACCCCCCTCTTAGGCGTCACGGTCCCCTACACAGACAACCGAAACAAGTGTCGTGCACGAATTTTATAGCGTTCAACATGACCAAACGGTTGCTCCTAAACCTAAACCGTCTTCACCATGCTCAAGATGGAACATGACACTACCAAATTGAGCTATAACACTACACCACCCTTTAATCTAATCTCTCACAATAAATTGCTAAACATAGCAATGTCTAGCTGTCGGCAGACTTGAAAATTTCTAAGTTTTTTAACTGGATTTGATTTCTATTTGCGATTTCTAAGCTAGTGGAAATATTAGCTAGTAATATCATTTTTCGACCGTAAATATTTCATTATCATCTACAAAGTTTGTACTTCAAACTTTATTTATCACATACATGTTCTATAGCATTTTTGCTTAATAAAAATTGGTTTTAAACTCTAAGTGATATAGAATGACTATCGAATCAACTTTCGTTTCGTATTTTAGTTGATCGTTTCGAGTTATAGAAATTGATCTACACACTTTATTACATGCATTAACACATAAACACGATGCTCATGACATGTTTTAGTAAATGATTTATGATGTAACACCGAGGATGTTACAAATTCCGTCCTACAACTGTGTACTGTAGTGTTGGAGCATGTTTTATATTAATTAGACACCAAAAATACAAAAGGTGGATCGGAATGCATGTATATATATGTACCTTGTTTGCTATATATTGGTAAAGGCCTGATAAAGCAAAGTTAAACTTATACACTCCTCTTGGTTGTAACACCCTAGGTGTTAGCCTTGCATAAATTGACTTGCATAGCATGAGCATGAGCATCGAACATTCATATATGAGCATTTACAATTGAAACATGAGATTGAAACATATGCAACATTGCTTGTTATTTCATGTTTCTTAGAATATAAGCATATGATCATGAGTGAATACATGTAAATGATTGTGTGACCTTGCAAATAGCTTAAACATGTTTAGAGTATCATTATGAACAACTTTGGTATTCATGGCTAGGGCTAAATGGATCACTAAGTCATAGTTTATGCACAAGTCATCATTTGAATGTACTAGGTTTGACCATGTTTGAATCATATGATAGAGGCTATGCATGTACGTGGTCACTAAAACAAAGTTGTAGTATTTGTCATGGAGAACAACTTTTATTTTTGAGTCATTGACTGATTTAGCTCCTAACATGCTTGAAATTGGATTACAAAATCAGCAAATTCACCTTTTCAACACTTATCAAAATTTTGCTAAGTCCTGTGGAACTGACAGCCTGATGAGCCGACATTTGGGACGATATAACTTGGTTTTGGTTGTGAATTAGCATGAGATCCTTGAATACGAATTGGAGCTGGTACTTCGGGCTACAAAAGTCATGTAGATCGTTTATGCTTTGGAGCCACGTATTAGCAGATACATCGCCGTGTAAACCCGCTGTCAGGCTGATCCTCGCGCGACTGAACCGACTGAATCGGTTGATTCAGTGGCCGACTGGCCAACAGGCGTGGCCCGCCGTGTGGTGGCCAACCATGGCCGCGCGCCCCATCTGGCAGCCGTACGCCAGCGTCGGGTCCTCTCATCAGGCATCACCAGCCAGCAAGCCACCAGCAACGTGTTTAAGTCGCCACTGAGCTGGCCGTCTGCTCCCACTCGCCTCCTCGCGCTTCCTTGCTCACCGCGCTCACCATCGCCGTCGTAGACGCTCCGCCGAGCTCGCCTGCGCTCACCGTCGCCCCATTCGCCAATCGGTCGCGCTCGTAGCTACGCCTCCACCTTGCAGCGCCCACAATTTCGCCTTTGGTAAGCCGTGTTTAGCGTTGTGTCGTCGCGGGTACGCCCTCGCCGGAGTGCCGCCATGGCCGCTGCCATGGCCGTGCCTCGTCGGAACTGCTTCAGCCGTCTAGGTCATGTAGTCACAGTCGCAGAGTCTCCGTAGTCCTGTAGATCGCGTCACTTGACTTCGCCGTGGCCGGAGACGGCCGGCACACGCTGTGCAACGCCGCCGTGCCGCCATGGCCGACGCCGTCGCCCTTCGCGTTGGTCATCCGCCCACCTAGCTAGCCCAACATGTGCGCCCGATCGAGTAGGTCATACCGTGATGATGTCACCACCGGCGAACTCGCCGTCGACGAGCCGTGGCCGCGCAAGCTCGTGCAGCGCCACCTGCTCTGTTCTTGTTTTGCTGACGTGTGGGGTCACTGACCAGTGGGTCCCGCTTGCCAGTGACAGCAGTACAGAAAGACAATTCATTTATTTCCTGTTTTATGTACAACTTTGAAAATCTGTAAGTGGAGTTGTGTAGATCCAAATTTGTTGGTTCAAATTTTGTTAGGATCTGGGTGAAGTGTAGTGTTTAAGAAAAATATGATATTAGCAAGTGTAGTAAAGTTTCTGGAAGATTTAAAATGAAACTTAAAAGGTGTTTTTGAATTCATGTAAACTTGTTTATTTTATATCTGGAGTTCCTGTGCTCCAAAAATTATGAAATTTTTGTGGTAATCTATTCTTGACATGTATGAGCTCTGATAAAAATTTTAGGATCAGTTCATGTACAGATTTGTAGTTATAGATTTTTCTTTTATAAATAGGTAATCCTTGTATGAATTTTTATAAATTATTTAGGAATCCAATATTCATGAAATTTGTTGGAGGTTAACCTAGTACTATAGGGATGCTAAGAAAAATATAAAATCTGTTGCTTGACACTTTTCAGTACAGTTTTCTATTTATGCTATTTTAAGCCTTTCTGCCTTGTCATTTTTGCATAGAATGTTTTGCTTGATAAAATGGCATAAAACTTTTACAGTAGTCTTTTGGTAGCATTAGTAAGGCACTGTAAATTTTTGAGAATTTATGAAGTACATCTAGTATATGTTGGTTATTTAACCTAAGTATCTAAATAAAATAATAAAGGCATTTAAAGAAATAGTTTGGACTTCACCATTAGGTTTTCTTGAGTGTATTTGGTATGTTTAAACTGTTGATAGACTTTGTGTTGTCAAACTTTGAATAATTACATGAAGTAGAAGTATTGTTACTTTATAATGCGAATTGGAATAATTTTTGGACAGATTTGGTAGTTTGATAAGTTGCATGATAAAAATGATGTTTTCTGTAAAAATGGTTAATAACAAAGTTGTAGATAACTTCATCATATGTCTTTTGTTAAAATTTCAGGACCATAGGTTAAACGGTTTACAAGTTACAACTGTTTAAAGTTAGCTTTTCCGAATTTGCTTGTTCTCTGGAATTTCTGGACAGCACTGATATGATTGTCTGTTTTGGCTAAGATAAGTTGTGATTTAGCTTTTGTGAATTAAATAAGAGTTGTAGGTAATTTTCTAAGCTTTCCAGAAAGTCTAGGATCACTGCATTTGGATAATTAGAACTCCAGTAATGAGTAAAACAAGTAGCTGCTGTTTGTGAAATAGTAGATGCATTGTTGAAATAATTAATTACATAATCAAGAAGAGATATGCACCTACTCAGTAAATGCGATGCACCTATTGTTACTTAAACCACATGATGTTAAGAATATTTGCAAGAATGCATTCTTCATGTATCATCATACCACACTTGTTAACATATTTGCATTCGCAATATCTTATGCCATATTCATGCATCTAGGATCGGAGGAAGAAATAATGTTGCTGGAATTCGACGAAGTAGAGGATGGGGACCAGTAGGAGAATCCTCAAGTCATAGCTCCAGAAGGTGAGGAGCAGAATCCTGAAGAGCTTCCAGAGTGTCCTGACCACCACCCCACTTTCTTTCTGCGAGGCAAGCCCCGGAGCATTTTAAGTCTCCCAGCATTTTACAAATGATTACTTAAGTACTTATGATTGATGCATTAGGTTATAAGAGTTGATTGGAACCCCTCAATGCATATGAATTCCTTGTCCAGATATTACACCTTTAACCGGTATAGGACCAGGATCGAATATATGCTTAGCCATGCTTAGACCGGTAGAAGTCGGGTGATTTCCTGTCACCTGCGAGATATAGGTGGATACCAGAGCACGGTTGGCTATATTTGCTATCGTGGAACAGAACCATGGGGTAAAAGAAAATCGAGGCCGGGCGGAGTCTATGCGTAGGATGACTCATGAGATTCCGTCTGTGCCAATCAAAGACCGTACCGTTGTTGGAACTTCTGACAAGATTGAACGCATGCCCATCACTTAGCTGGCCGGATAACTCGTTTCGACCGTGAAGCCGAGTAGCTCAACTCAGGCCGGGCCCCGTTCTGTTGTGCGCTCCTTGCGGGGGGCGATCAGACTGAGCCTAAGGGCAGGCAAGGCCTGAACGTCCTGGCATCTAGTGTCCCAGATTATGCGGCGCGGTATGGACTCGCGAAATGTGTACCTGAGTTGTACCAAAGGTGACCTAAGACTGCCTTTGCGCGGTATGGCTGGGTTTGTGTTAGGAATAAATTCTCAGCTGGTTGAAATTGATTCGAATCTTCGTCTCTCCTGGATAGTGAGAAACTTGGCTAGCTCCAACATCGTAGTAACTGTGTTATGGAACATGATGGTTCGGATGAATATGGAATTACAATACCTACTATGGTTACTATTGTATGCTTTTAAATGGATATACCACATGTTTGGCACAGGATAGTTGCTAATCTAGAGATGGATAATTATAATTAACCTGATATTGGAACCATAATTGTATAACTACGTTAATCGCTTTTTATGCAAAATATTGTCAAGCTATCCCCACTTATACAGCCTTGCATAATCCTTGGAGTCGAATTATTTCTGGTTTATGATGGGTAAGTCTAGCTGAGTACCTTCTCGTACTTAGGGTTTTATTTCCCAGTTGCAGATGGCACTGTGTATCATGGTTATTGCAAGAGTTGCTTCTATCCCGCTGTGGATGAGGAGTAAGCCTTGGGCAGGCTTCTTATTAATCCTTCTACATGCCTTTGTGGACCGTGATCGTATTTCGGCACTGTATTAAACTATGTTGGAACCTTTACTTTCAAACTTAATTTGCTTCCGCTTTTATCTACCAACTCAGTTTTGTAATAACTGTGTTTCATACTCTGATGATGAAAATGTATTTGTGAACTTTATGTAATATGTGACATGTATGTTGAATCATGTACGATCTTGGTTGTTGTCAATCGTTTATCGAGACCCGTCGTGGTACTCGACAGACTACCGGGTTTATATGGGCTCAAGTATGACAGTGCGACCGCTTGCGGGCCGCCATTGTACTTGTGTTCTTATAAATTGGTCGGTTCTACGACAGTTGGCATCATAGCAAGATTCAACGTTAATTGTCACATGTGTATTTAAAACAAAAGTTTTTGTTTTCCAAAAACCCTTCTCTAGCAACTGATTGCTATATAATAGGTATTTGAAATCTAAAGTGTGCTAATGATCACTTTCCTTATGCCCAAATTAAGAACTATTAGGTGGCTATTTAAGTACTAACATGGGGGTTTTTACTTCGTCGTCCATACGACGTGCTATTGTATGGATGCCATTCACTTGAATGGTAATGTATGGATCAAATGCCTCTACGCCAAGGTAAGATAATGAGTGACATGACCGCAAGATGTGAGCATGCGGTCGGGGAGAGTTAGCTTTGGTACGGCTATGTATGCATGCTTGCATGTGTATATGGTGCGTATTCAATTGTGGGTTTAAATTATTATTGGGTAGTTTGATACGGAAGTATATGTATGGGTATACATATATGGAAGTATTTAAATTTACATTCTGCATATTTCATTATGGGTTTGGGCTGAAATGAAATTCTTATGCAGATACACTAACAACGAAACGTGTAGCTCGACTAGTTACGCTATATATGAGAGAACGTATGTATGCCACCGTGTCTACCGCTAGAAACAAATTTTTGCTAAGTTTGTGAGGACGTACGGAACGAGCATGCATCATGATAATTATCATTCAAATAATTACATTGTTCCTCCCCTTATAAATTTCTTACTCGGTTATGTAACTCTTATCCATTATGGCCTTGTCTCACAAAAGTGTACATGTTGATAGTACCGATGGCAGCACCAGTTGGATGTGAGAAGTTCCTGATGGTTTTTGGAACTCCTACTCTGCTGTGGAGAGTTTTGCACTTTGTGGGGTACCATGAACCGCCCCTCTATCACTGGAATAAAGGGACTTGAGCCAGCAGCTTGCACGGGCCCAGCATGTAGTGATGGGTTTTCAGCATGAGGTGCATAATTTGAACAACCAACTGCACCCGATCCTTAGTAAGGAAGACGAAGATCCAGAAATGTTAGTAGAAGATGACGGCTGGGATGAGAAAGAAGTGGAGCCAGAGAATGAGGATGATCCTATCTCCGACCTCGACAACGATCTTAATGAAGATTAGAGTCACCTAGTGACTAGTATGTTAACACGGTGCGAGTCCGATAAGTGATAAAATTGGTGGTGTCCTGTTGCGAGAATGAATTGTTATGCCTCTGTTTTATTGTGAATTTGAGAAGTTTCTCCAGTAATTTCAGTTTGGCATGATTATAAATTCATCTGCAATCTTGTGGCATCCACCAATAATCGCTTATTGTCGCAACTTCGCAGATGACACGCACCGGTGCAGGAGCTAGTAGCAGTCATGATGGCAATGGTGATGACTTACCACCACCACCGCCGCCGTCTGTTCAGGAGTTCTTTGCTCAGTTCTTGGGGAGCCAAAGGACAATGGAGGAAGCTCTGCGCCTCATTGCGCAGAACACCGCTCGTGGCCACCCACAGCAACAAGGGGCCGAGCCAAATCAGCACAGTACATTCAAGGAATTTCTGGATACAAAGCCTCCTATCTTCAAGGTGGCTGAGGAACCACTACAGGTTGACAAGTGGCTCAATACCATTGAGTAGGAGTTTTGCCTGCTAAGAGTCACCGAGCATCTAAAAGCTGAGTATGCTTCTCATCAGCTGCAAGGACCAGCAGGGATCTGGTGGGCACATTTCTTGTCATCACTACCTGCTAATGCGCGAGTGACATGGGAGCAGTTCAAGCTAGCTTTTAGGGGACATCACATTCCCCCAGGCCTAATGCGCATGAAAGCGGCTGAATTTATGAGGCTCACTCAGGGAACGAAGACTCTCACAGAATACATGCACGCATTCAACAACCTGTCCAGGTATACTCCAGGTTTCGTGGATACCAAGGAGAAGAAGATAGAGAGTTTCAAGCGGGGTCTGGGTACCAAACTGATGAAGACCATGGCCAATTCTAGGTGTGCCACATACAACGAGTTTATTAGTGATGCTCTGACCCAGGAAAACAACAATAATATGCATGCAACTGCTAAGGGTCGCAAGAGGGCATATGAGGCGGGTGCCTCCGGATCTTCACATGCAAGAGCGCCTATCATAGCTAGTCCACAATTCCGTCCACCTGCATCCAAGTTTAGGCCTCCACCACCTAAAGCTCAGAATAGCAGGCCACAGAAACCATTCCGTAAGGCATTCACTATTGCCTTACCAAAAGGGACTGGTAGTCAGGGGAGCTCCACAGGACCTAGGAATAATCAGCCATGTTTCAACTGCAATCAAATGAGTCATTGGGCCAAGGAATGCCCCCACCCCAAGAAGAATGGCAACCCAAATAAGAACAATCAGAGGCAGGCGAACACATGGGCACGTTCGGGATACGTGCATTATACCGCTATTAAGGAAGTGCCTGCTGGAGAAGTTGTCATGGCTGGTATGTTTCTCGTCAACAAGCATCCCGCTGTTGTTTTATTTGATTCAGGAGCTTCTCATTCCTTTATGAGTCAAGCATTCGCATCTAGGCATGATCAAGAAATAATTGAAGTAAGCAAAGGGGGTTATAATATAAGTTCAGCAGGGGGTACTATTGCTACAAATAAGATAGTCAAAAATGTGCTCATCTCTATACGAGGGAGGGAGTATACAATAGATTTGATAATATTGCCGGGGTTATCGATAAGTGTAATCTTAGGCATGAATTGGATGAAGGATCATGGTGTTCTCATTGACACCAGCACACGTACTATTATGTTGAGAGAACCCACGGGAGGGAATGCTTTTCTAGTACCACTCTCCCACAATTTTGAACTCCAACATTTAGCTTGTGCTATCCAAACCACCACCCTTTGTGATATCCCCATGGTTTGTGAGTTTTCGGATGTATTTCCAGAGGAATTACCAGGCTTACCACCAGATAGGGATGTGGAATTTAGGATTGAGTTAGTGCCAGGTACAACACCCATATCAAGAAGGCCCTATAGAATGCCACCCAATGAGTTAGCAGAACTTAAGGTTCAATTACAAGATCTATTGGACAAGGGTCTTATCCAACCTAGCTCATCTCCGTGGGGATGTCCAGCATTGTTTGTGAAAAAGAAGGACAAGTCATTGAGAATGTGTGTAGATTATAGACCACTCAATGTTGTGACCATCAAGAACAAGTACCCATTGCCTCGCATCGACATCTTGTTCGATCAGCTAGCGAAGGCAAAGGTATTCTCCAAAATTGACTTGAGGTCAGGCTACCATCAAATAAAGATCAGATCGGAGGACATACCTAAAACTACTTTCTCTATTAGGTATGGCTTATATGAGTATTTGGTTGTGTCTTTCGGACTAACAAATGCTCCAACCTACTTCATGTACCTGATGAACTCGGTATTCATGCCCGAGCTCAACAAGTTCATGGTCGTGTTTATCGATGATATATTGATTTATTTAGAAAATGAGTCAGATCATGAAGAGCATCTGAGGATTGTCCTATCCAGATTGAGGGAGCATAAGCTATACGCAAAGTTTAGTAAGTGTGAATTTTGGTTGAGTAAGGTACCTTTCTTAGGTCACATCTTATCAAGGGATGGAATCTCTGTAGACCCATCAAAAGTACAAGAGGTCATGGATTGGAAAGCCCCAACTTCGGTGCATGAAGTTCAGAGTTTTCTAGGGTTAGCAGGATATTATCGTCGTTTCATTCCAGACTTCTCAAAGATAGCTAAGCCCATGACTAGACTACTTCAGAAAGATGAGAAGTACAAATGGACACCAGAATGTGAAGCAGCTTTTCACACCCTCAGAACTCTGTTGACTACAGCACCTGTGCTAGCACAACCAGACATTGAAAAGCCTTTTGATGTATTTTGTGATGCATCGGGAATAGGTTTGGGGTGTGTGCTTATGCAAGAAGGAAGAGTTATTGCATATGCTTCTCGGCAATTGAGAAAGCATGAAGTCAACTACCCCACGCATGATTTAGAACTTGCAGCAATTGTTCATGCATTAAAGATATGGAGACATTATTTGTTGGGCAATGTATGCCATATATATACTGACCACAAAAGTCTCAAGTATATCTTTACCCAACCAGAGCTGAACATGAGACAACGAAGATGGTTAGAGCTAATTAAGGACTGCAATTTAGAAGTGCACTACCATCCGGGAAAACCTAATGTAGTAGCAGATGCACTTAGCCGGAAGTCTCATTGCAACACTATGGAAGCATTATTGGAAGATGGATTCAACTTGTTACACCCTGCTGTACTACACAATATCACGATCAGTTGTTCACTAGAGAGCAAAATCATAGAGCTACAGTAGACAGATGTGGGTATCAGTCACATCAAGAGAAAAATGCGAGAGCAAGAAATCAAACATTTCAGATTGGATGAAAAGGGTGTACTATGGTTTTAGGACCGACTTGTGGTACCAAAAGACCGTGAGCTGAGGAACCAAATTTTAGAGGAGGCTCATTCATCTAAGTTGTCTATCCATCCGGGTAGTAGCAAGATGTATCAAGATTTGAAAACCCATTTTTGGTGGACTAAGATGAAGAAGGAGATCGTAGCCTATGTCGCTAGGTGCGATAACTGCAGTCGAGTAAAAGCTATTCATATGAAATCTGCTGGATTACTTCAGCCATTGCCTATCCTAGGTTGGAAATGGGAAGAAATCAGTATGGACTTTATCACAGGCCTTCCAATGACACCATAAGGTCATGATTCAATATGGGTCATTGTAGATCGTCTCACCAAGTCAGCATATTTTGTACCAGTTCACACAACATATCACGTGGGGAAGTACGCTGAACTATATTTTTCTCAGATCATGAGACTACATGGAGTACCCAGGACCATAATCTCATATCGAGGACCACAGTACATAGCTCGTTTCTGGAAGCACTTGCACCAGGCTTTGGGAACTAAGCTAATCAGAAGTTCAGCATATCATCCGCAAACTTTAGGATAAACAGAGCGAGTGAACCAAATCTTGAAAGATTTGCTTAGAGCTTGTGTTATATCTTCAAAAGGTTCATGGGAGAAATGGTTACCTTTAGCTGAGTTCTCCTATAACAACAGTTATCAAGCGAGTATCAAAATGGCTCCATTTGAAGCCTTGTATGGCCGAAAATGTAGAACTCCGTTGAATTGGATTAAGCGCGGTGAAAGGAGATACTTTGGTATTGACTTTGTCAATGAAGTTGAAGAGCAAGTACGTGTGATCCAACAACATATGAAGGCAGCTCAATCGAGACAAAAGAGTTATGCTGATAGAAGAAGGAGACCACTGACTTTTGAAGTAGGTGACTATGTATACTTGAAAGTATCACCCATGAAAGGGGTGAAGAGATTTGGGATGAAAAAGAAGCTTTCACCTAGATATGTGGGGCCATACAAGATTTTGGAACGGAAAGGGAATATTGCTTATAAGTTACAACTTCCACCTGAGATGAGTGCAATATTCGATGTTTTCCATGTTTCTCAGTTGAAGAAATGTCTTCAAGTACCAGAAGAAGCTATTGCACCCACCAACGTGCAGCTTCAATCGGATTTGACCTATGAGGAAAAGCCAATTTGAGTATTAGAAGAGATGGAAAGAGTAACACGGAGTAAGATTATTAAGTTCTATAAGGTGGTGTGGAACAATCACGGTGAACAAGATGCTACGTGGGAACGAGAGGATTATTTACGTGAAGTTTATCCCACCTTTTTCCAAGAATGGTAGGTCTTGCAAATCTCGGGACGAGATTTTTATAAGGGGGGGGCTGTAACACCCTAGGTGTTAGCCTTGCATAAATTGACTTGCATAGCATGAGCATGAGCATCGAGCATTCATATATGAGCATTTACAATTGAAACATGAGATTGAAACATATGCAACATTGCTTGTTATTTCATGTTTCTTAGAATATAAGCATATGATCATGAGTGAATACATGTAAATGATTGTGTGACCTTGCAAATAGCTTAAACATGTTTAGAGTATCATTATGAACAACTTTGGTATTCATGGCTAGGGCTAAATGGATCACTAAGTCATAGTTTATGAACAAGTCATCATTTGAATGTACTAGGTTTGACCATGTTTGAATCATATGATAGAGGCTATGCATGTACGTGGTCACTAAAACAAAGTTGTAGTATTTGTCATGGAGAACAACTTTTATTTTTGGGTCATTGACTGATTTAGCTCCTAACATGCTTGAAATTGGATCACAAAATCAGCAAATTCACCTTTTCAACACTTATCAAAATTTTGCTAAGTCCTGTGGAACTGACAGCCTGATGAGCCGACATTTGGGACGATATAACTTGGTTTTGGTTGCGAATTAGCATGAGATCCTTGAATACGAATTGGAGCTGGTACTTCGGGCTACAAAAGTCATGTAGATCGTTTATGCTTTGGAGCCACGTATTAGCAGATACATCGCCGTGTAAACCCGCTGTCAGGCTGATCCTCGCGTGACTGAACCGACTGAATCGGTTGATTCAGTGGCCGACCGGCCAACAGGCGTGGCCCGCCGCGTGGTGGCCAACCATGGCCGTGCGCCCCATCTGGCAGCCGTACGCCGGCGTCGGGCCCTCTCGTCAGGCATCACCGGCCAGCAAGCCACCAGCAACGCGTTTAAGTCGCCACTGAGCTGGCCGTCTACTCCCACTCGCCTCCTCGCGCTTCCTTGCTCACCGCGCTCGCCATCGCCGTCGTAGACGCTCCGCCGAGCTCGCCTACGCTCACCGCCGCCCCATTCGCCAATCAGTCGCGCTCGCAGCTACGCCTCCACCTTCCCCACCGTTTCCACCTTGCAGCGCCCACGATTTCGCCTTTGGTAAGCCGTGTTTAGCGTTGCGCCATCGTGGGTACGCCCTCGCCGGAGTGCCGCCATGGCCGCTGCCATGGCCGTGCCTCGTCGGAACTGCTTCAGCCGTCTAGGTCGCGTAGTCACAGTCGCAGAGTCTCCGTAGTCCTGTAGATCGCGTCACTTGACTTCGCCGTGGCCGAAGACGGCCGGCACACGCTGTGCAGCGCCGCCATGGCCGACGCCATCGCCCTTCGCGCCGGTCATCCGCCCACCTAGCTAGCCCAACATGTGCACCCGGTCGAGTAGGTCATGCCGTGATGATGTCACCGCCGACAAACTCGCCGTCGACGAGCCGTGGCCGCGCAAGCTTGTGCAGCGCCGCCTGCTCTGTTATTGTTTCGCTGACGTGTGGGGTCACTGACCAGTGGGTCCCGCTTGCCAGTGACAGCAGTACAGAAAGACAGTTCATTTATTTCCTGTTTTATGTACAACTTTGAAAATCTATAAGTGGAGTTGTGTAGATCCAAATTTGTTGGTTCAAATTTTGTTAGGATCTGGGTGAAGTGTAGTGTTTAAGAAAAATATGATATTAGCAAGTGTAGTAAAGTTTCTGGAAGATTTAAAATAAAACTTGAAAGGTGTTTTGGAATTCATGTAAACTTGTTTATTTTATATCTAGAGTTCCTGTGCTCCAAAAATTATGAAATTTTTATGGTAATCTATTCTTGACATGTATGAGCTCTGATAAAAATTTGAGGATCAGTACATATATAGATTTGTAGTTATAGATTTTTCTTTTATAAATAGGTAATCCTTGTATGAATTTTTACAAATTATTTAGGAATCCAATATTCATGAAATTTGTTGGAGGTTATCCTAGTACTATAGGGATGCTAAGAAAAATATAAAATCTGTTGCTTGACACTTTTCACTACGGTTTTCTATTTATGCTATTTTAAGCCTTTCTACCTTGTCATTTTTGCATAGAATGTTTTACTTGATAAAATGGCATAAAACTTTTACAGTAGTCTTTTGATAGCATTAGTAAGGCACTATAAATTTTTGAGAATTTATGAAGTACATCTAGTATATGTTGGTTATTTAACCTAAGTATCTAAATAAAATAATAAAGGCATTTAAAGAAATAGTTTGGACTTCACCATTAGGTTTTCTTGAGTGTATTTAGTATGTTTAAACTGTTGATAGACTTTGTGTTGTCAAACTTTGAATAATTACATGAAGTAGAAGTATTGTTACTTTATAATGCGAATTGGAATAATTTCCGGACAGATTCGGTAGTTTGATAAGTTGCATGATAAAAATGATGTTTTCTATAAAAATGGTTAATAACAAAGTTGTAGATAACTTCATCATATGTCTTGTGTTAAAATTTCAGGACCATAGGTCAAACGGTTTAGGAGTTGCAACTATTTAAAGTTAGCTTTTCTGAATTTGCTTGTTCTCTGGAATTTCTGAACAACACTGATATGATTGTCTGTTTTGGCTAAGATAAGTTGTGATTTAGCTTTTGTGAATTAAATAAGAGTTGTAGGTAATTTTATAAACTTTCTAGAAAGTCCAGGATCACTGCATTTGAATAATTAGAACTCCAGTAATGAGTAAAACAAGTAGCTGCTGTTTGTAAAATAGTAGATGCATTGTTGAAATAATTAATTACATAATTAAGAAGAGATATGCACCTACTCAGTAAACACGATGCACCTGTTGTTACTTAAACCACATGCTATTAAGAATATTTGGAAGAATGCATTCTTCATGTATCATCATACCACACTTGTTAACATATTTGCATTCGCAATATCTTATGCCATATTCATGCATCTAGGATCGGAGGAAGAAATAACGTTGCTGGAATTCGACGAAGTAGAGGAAGGGGACCAGCAGGAGAATCCTCAAGTCGCAGCTCCCGAAGGCGAGGAGCAGAATCCTGAAGAGCTTCCAGAGTGTCCTGACCACCGTCCCACTTCTTTTCTGCGAGGCAAGCCCCGGAGCATTTTAAGTCTCCCAGCATTTTACAAATGATTACTTAAGTACTTATGATTGATGCATTAGGTTATAAGAGTTGATTGGAACCCCTCGATGCATATGAATTCCTTGTCCAGATATTACACCTTTAACCGGTATAGGTCCATGATCGAATATATGCTTAGCCATGCTTAGACCGGTAGAATTCGGGTGATTTCCTATCACCTGCGAGATATAGGTGGATACCGGAGCACGGTTGGCTATATTTGCTATCGTGGAACAGAACCATGGGGTAAAAGAAAATCGAGACCGGGCGGAGTCTATGCGTAGGATGACTCATGAGATTCTGTCTGTGCCGATCAAGGATCATACCATTGTTGGAACTTCTGACAAGATTGAACGCATGCCTATCACTTAGTTGGCCGGATAACTCGTTCCGACCGCGAAGCCGAGTAGCTCAACTCAGGCCGGGCCCCATTCTGTTGTGCGCTCCTTGCGGGGGGCGATCAGACTGAGCCCAAGGGCAGGCAGGCCTGAACGTCCTGGCATCTGGTGTCCCAGATTGTACGGCGCGGTACGGACCTGCGAAATGTGTACCTGAGTTGTACCAAAGGTGACCTAAGGCTGCCTTCGCGCGGTATGCCTGGATTTGTGTTAGGAATAAATTACCAGCTGGTTGAAATCGATTCGAATCGCCGTCTCTCCCGGATAGTGAGAAACTTGTCTAGCTCCAACATTGTAGTAACTGTTTTATGGAACATGATGGTTCGGATGAATATGGAATTACAATACCTGCTATGGTTACTATTGTATGCTTTTAAATGGATATACCACATGTTTGGCACACGATAGTTGCTAATCTAGAGATGGATAGTTATAATTAACCTGATATTGGAACCATAATTGTATAACTAAGTTAATCGCTTTTATGTAAAATATTGTCAAGCTATCCCCACTTATACAGCCTTGCATAATCCTTGGAGTCGAATTATTTCTGGTTTATGACGGGTAAGTCTAGCTGAGTACCTTCTCGTACTCAGGGTTTTATTTTCCAGTTGCAGATGGCACTGTGTGTCATGGTTATTGCAAGAGTTGCTTCTATCCCGCTGTGGATGAGGAGTAAGCCTTGGGCAGGCTTCTTATTAATCCTTCTACATGCTTTTGTGGACCGTGATCGTATTTTGACACTGTATTAAACTATGTTGGAACCTTTACTTTCAAGCTTAATTTGCTTCCGCTTTTATCTACCAACTTGGTTTGTAATAACTGTGTTTCATACTCTGATGATGAAAATGTATCTGTGAACTTTATGTAATATGTGACATATATGTTGAATCATGTACGATCTTGGTTGTTGTCGATCGTTTATCGAGACCCGTCGTGGTACTCGACAGACTACCGGGTTTATATGGGCTCAAGTACGATAGTGTGACTGCTTGCGGGCCGCTATTGTACTTGTATTCTTATAAATTTGTCGGTTCTGCGACATTGGTCTCCATTCGAAACATTCTAAATTGTAAGACGTTCTGTCTTTTTAAAAATATATATAGCTTTTGCTACGTATCTATATATATTATATCTAGACAGATAGTAATAAAAGCTAGGAAAAAACGTAAATCTCTTACAATTTGGAATGCTTGGAATGGATTTCTTTTCCTCGGCCACAGCCACGCACTTTATTTTGTTAGCAATAATTACTCTAGCTTAGTCAGGGTTGATAATATAACCTTACCTAGGAGTAATTGAATGCATGCATTCTCTATTACATTGGAGCAAGTTAGCTTGCGCAGTAACCTCGCTAACTATAATGTACGACGTGCGTGGACAAGCAACGTACGATACAGCATGCGTGCATCGATCGGTCGGGCACCACACATATGGCTTTCTTTTCTTCTGCCTTCTGGAGTAGGTATACAGCTAGGTGCTTCGATTCTCTCGGGCCGGGCATGCCATGCATGGCGTGATGCTTGCGGCTGCCAAGCATGCCAATGACGACGACTGGCCATATATATGGCCAGCAAATCAATATTCAATGCAAATAAGTAGTAGCAAGTGTTACATGCATGCATACTGCTCCTAGTAGTATTAGTAATAGTAGCGGCAAAAACAAGCAAGACGAGAAAAGCAAAGATTATATTGGTAGCAGGTGCGTGCTTATTTTATTTTGTTCCTTGTTTATTTGTTCTCCATAGTAGCAGTAGCAGACTAGCAGTAGTAGGTTTGGGTTGCCGCGCCCATGCATGCATGCATGGAAATTAAAAGGAATAATCGTACGTACGTACGGTTCATCAAATACATTGCCGCTGACATATCGATGGATCCAACGTCAAATCAAAATCAACCACGGAGTTAATATATAATATAACGCGATCGATGATCCAGCTACGTACGTCTACCTATATATAGGTACTAGTTGTAGCTGTTATTACAGTAGTACGTAGTATACATTAGCTAGTGTATAATTTACGCCAAACAAGTTGATGAATGGAGTATTAAATAAAATTAAAGGTGATTATATTGATCATCGATGGGCTCCGTCGTCCGATCCGCGGATCCTTTGCTTGACCTGCACGTCGATCCAATCCCAAACGCCCGACCCCAAGCAATGCAATTATGCAATCCAAAAAACAAAGCAAATTAAATATATGTTGATACATGGAGCAGCCACGACGACGCATGGGATCGATCTGCAGTACGCCCCGACCCAAGCAATGCGTCTTCCTGGCCTCGCTTTACAGCCAGATCGAGATCTACCCACCAGCAGGCCATCGATCCATGCCTTGCCCGTCGCGCGTCCCGATCGAGTTATTATATATATATATATATATATATAGACGCTGGCTACAAAATAACTTATTCTGTAGTCACTTTAAATTATGATAATTACTATTTTAATTTATGATATTATAGTAATTCATTGTTAAGTGGTTTACTAACCCAATTATCGTAAATATGTATTAACATTATCGTAAATGAAGATGATACAGAATAACTTATTTTGTAGCTGACTACTGAATATATTCTCCATATATATACACACACTATACTCATCTCCTTATATTACTTATTGTTCAATTATTCCTTTCGTGACATCGAGAGGTACGTATAGTATATGTGGCCAGAGCAAGCAATGCAAACAACAAATTAAGGATAGTCGGAGACAAGCATCTAGCTAGCAACTAAGCGCCTGCCCGTCCGTCCATATATCATCGATTGATCCGTGTATACAAGCCGGCCGGCCAGTAGTACTTAGCTTGTAGGAACAAGATCGATCGTCGAGAACGCAGCAGCAGGATCGAGGCCGGGCGATCCATCGATCCGACAGGCGACGACAGCTAGCTAGCGACATGGCCGAGAACCTCAAGCCCGTGGCGTTGCTGCTGCTACTGCTGAACCTGAGCATGTACGTCATCCTGGCCATCATCGGCGGGTGGGCGCTCAACGTCGCCATCGACCGCGGCTTCATCATCGCCCCCGAGCTGCGGCTTCCCGCGCATTTCCACCCCATTTTCTTCCCCATCGGCAACTTCGCAACCGGCTTCTTCGTCCTCTTCTCCCTCCTTGCCGGCGTCGTCGGGATCGCCTCCGCCATCGTGGGCTTCAACCACCTCCGCTTCTGGAACTACCACAGCCTGCAGCCCGCCGCGGCGTTGGGCCTCCTTGCGTGGGCACTCACAGTCCTAGCCATGGGGTATGTCGATCGTCTCTCCATCTTGTCTGTTGGTATTATACATATACTGTATGTTATTATTTGATCATCATCATCATCATCATGCTCATGCATGTATATGATTTAATTGCAGGCTAGCTTGTCATGAAATCTCTTTCGACCGAAGAAACGCCAAGCTGGTACTATCTCCGCCCCTCACCCCAAATACAATTCTAGCACATTGTCATGTTTTAGGACCTTAGGTTTGACCAATTATAGAAAAAAGTATCCATGTTTATGATACCAAATAAAAACCATCATATTAATTACGAAATGTATTTTTTTAATAAATTAATTTAAAGACATAACTACGAATATTATTCAATAAAAACTTGGTCAAACGTGAACCACTTTTCGTGGCACGTAACCCATAGTTGTATTTTTTCCTGACGGAGGTAGTATGTAGTAGGATCGGATACATCCACGCATGCATCTCCATCATCTTATAATTAATACAGTACATTATATATTGATCCTAGCTGTAATTATATATGTTAATTTGTGTCATGTCAGGGCACCATGGAGACCTTCACCATCATCCTAACAGTGACGCAGTTCTTCTACGTGCTCGCGATCCACGGGGGAAGTCACGGATCCGGCGTCCCGGTGGAGCGCCACGGCAACGTGGCACGGATATGAGGCAAGGGAGAATCGAAGGAAATAAATAAAGTTTAAGGGAAGGAACGAATGAACCAGGGTGCTTTGCTTGTTTCTTTTGCATTGGCCACTTCATATTCATTATTCGTTTGTTGGATTAATTATTTTTTGAGTGCAATCGGAGAGAAAGTATATATGTGTTGACAATTTCAATTACAATATTCACATGGATGGAATCCACGATTGGTTTAATTCGATTGAGGAGTGTTTTATGCCTGAGCTTGAATTATCTTGTCGGATTTTCATTTTTTTTCAATCATTGTCAAGATAAATCACATGAAAATTGGACCGAGCCAAACAAAATTAACAAGCCACACACGCGCGCAGATGCCAAATTTGGTGACCCAAAACCCCCCACACGAATTTGTTGTGCAAAAACCCAAATCCACACAAAACTCCTAGGAACAAAGTGGCAAAGTTCGGTCAAACAACCCATGCCCGAAACACCTAGTGCGGCCCACCTGTGCCTCACCCCTCCTCTGTTCTCATCTCCCATCACCCATCTCCAACAACGCACACCGCTATACCCCTCCCGTCCCCCACCACCACCGTCCTCTCAACTGCCTCACTGCACCCCTCCCATTCCTGGACACGCTTAGACGCCGCACCGCCTCACTAGTCACCTCTCCCAAACAAAGTCTGCACAATAATCCCCTTCCCTCTTCGGCGCATAGCATTGCCCGTGCTCCCATCGCTGCCTCCCTCCACCACTAGCCCATTTTGAAGGTGTGCCCCCATTCAAAAAGTTCCTACTACCTTGGCCTAGTCTGAGGCGGCCGATTGGAGGTCCATGTTGCCTTGGTCAGTTTAAGGTCGGTGCCCCTAAGTCCATCTATGTCGGTGGCATCCCTCAGATCTAGTTTTATAGGAGGCAGGATATAGAGGAGCCCGTGACAAAGGAGCCACGACTCGAGGAGCTTATGGTGAAGGAGGTAAAGGATCCCATGACGAATCTCATGCACTCTGTTCAGTCCCTGCCCCCCTCCTGATTCATCGTCCCTATTTAATATTATTTGTTTTGACATTAGTAATTATGATAAGATTTTTTATGGTGCCAGAATGAAAGAGAACAACACGCACCGACAATGAAAATACAAGTTGTTTCGATGGTATAAATACTTTCAAGAAATTTTTTAATTTGTCTTGATGGTACCTAAGTGTCAGGTAAATGCCTTTTCTGACGGCGCAGATCATTTTGTTTGTTGGTTTCCGACGACAGAGGTAGATTTCTAGATTTGTCGACTTTATATTTTCCTATCGGCTATATATTGATAAGGAAATAGCTTCTGACAAGGGCCATCAGAAAATTATTTATTTTCCTATTGCTCTATCTATGTCGGTTATTTCCTATTGGGTTACTGTTAAGAAAAATGGTTTTTTATTTTCTTGTCAGTAAATCATTTTCCTCAGTCATAATTGCACCATCGGGGAAATTTTGGTTTCGAGTAGTGCTAATTCTAAGTGTCATTTGGTGTTGAGAGACACTTAGAGTAGTTTAGGTTCTTATTTTCTCCTTTGGTTGTACTATGAAGAGGGATATGAACAGGTAGCTTGACCTAGTTGAGTACAGTGAGTAGATATGGTCTACAATTGTGAAAGTTAGCACTAGGTAACTCAGATGAAGCCCAAGGATACAAGGAACCTAAATCCAAACACAAAGGATTTGAATTGGAAGAGTTTGGGGGTGTTTTATATGCATCGGAGCTCTTTGACAAGAACTAGGGTTTGTCGAACTCTGCCAAGGCATACTTCTGGTGTGCATCGGACAAATGCAATAGTGTTCACGTACAGTTTGTCGGGTGGACGAAGCGGTCACTGGAATTCACTACTGTGTGCACTAGAGAAATCACTAGAGAAAAGAATGCAAGCAATCCAGAGAGGTTGTATCGAAGAAATATGGTGTTTGTTAATTCGGAGAGTTGAGTTCCAACGGCTAGTTTTTTTGTGCATGTACTATATATACTTCATCCTCTCATCCATTTGAGATCACTTGGAAGACATGACAGATACGTACTCATATTTGGGTCCAAGAGAGAAATTTGGTATCTTTGAGTGATTAGAATATTTTAATTTTAGATTAAGGAATATATTAGTACTCAGAGAGTAAAAAGTATGCATCCACTCTTCTCATTATTCTTAGTTATGCCAAGTGAAAGTCTATGCTTATTACTCTTGGTAACTGACATCACCTAGACAATTTGGCGGTGTTTTGATTCTTGGTTATCTCTCTGTGCCGATTATGAGAGGCCTAAGAAAGTGTTCACGGCTGTGGTAATCCACCATTTTGGAATGGAGAAAAATCAACCACTGGGGAGCATTTGGTCCATGCGTAGATCAAGGGATAGCTAGACCCTTACGTATGTGCTCCAACAAGAACTAGTAGAGAGTGTCGACTCTTAGATACATCGGGGAAAAACACCATATTCCTAACCTTATTTACATTTTGCATTTACTTTCTGCAATTTACATTCCTAAATTGACATATTAGTGTTGGGTTGGAACGTATGGTGTAAAACTTTGTGCGATAGGTATAGAACATTTGTTTAGGCACAATAGCTGAATTTGGCAATATGATTTAATTTTGCAAAAAAAAAAAATAGTTTGCCCAATTCAACAACCTCTTGGCTATCTGATCCTTTCGGCTACTAAACTGGAAGTTGCTGAAGTGATTCTCGCTAGAGACGTATTTTCACTTTCTTGTATACGCACGTGAAATGGCCTCAGAGCGGTTTCCCCAATTTTGTTTCCTGCCTATCCTCAGCACTAGAGGTCGTATTATTTTTAAGTATTCTTTTAAAATGTAACAAGTTAATATAAAATGAGTTGTATTTAAGTTATCTTCATGCAGAAAACATTCTGAATTTTTTAAGGATATTCACATTTATATGTTTTTTGTAAAAAATATTTTTTTTTTGAAAAAAAGAATCTAGTTTACCAACCAAACACTCTTATAAAATGATCCTTAATCATTACAAAAATATTGCATGAGAGAATCTGAATATGAAACATTTCTAACAGAATTCATATTCCTACCCAACACATTCTTAATGTATATAACAGTCCTCAGTTACAAAGATTAGCCTACCATTGTAATTAATGAAGCGTTGTCCTTAAATTTGCCCATCCCGCCATTTCATTTTTTTTGCATTGTTTTTCTTTTGAAAAAAGTCCACATTACCTATCTCAATTTTTGCGAAAGTCTACTTTTCCTCCTAACTTGTTTTACCTCCCTGACTGGTTATAAGCGATTTTTCAAAGGCGGTTTTGTCTTTTTTTTTTTTATTTATTTCGGCTGAATTTTTGAAAAATCATAGTAAATCATAGAAAAATCACAAAATGGAAACTCAAATTTTGTTGGACTTCACATGAGTAGATCTACACAGTGAACATATAATATGGTATGTTTTAGTATAATTTTGTTGCTGTAACTTTAGATCTATGCTTTTCTATAATTAATTCATAGCTGCAGTTCTATGGTCCAATTGTGGTAACATTTTTATGGTGGGCTAACTATTGTATTCTTGAATAGTAGTAAAAATTTCATACTCATTGGATCATGTATAACTTAATTATAGATTATTTAGGTGTATGCTTGTTAAAAAATATCGGGTATCATTATTAGGGATGTTTAGAAGAAGGAAGCTGATGACCGTGAACGCTGACTTGCCCGGATGGTCAAGAGCGTATTTTGATCTCGCCTGACCCCGAAGGTACGAGCTCCGTCTCGCCCGACCCCGAGGGTGCGGGCTCCGTGTCGCTCGATCCCGAGGGCGTGGGCTCCGTCCCACCCGACCCCTAGGGCGCGGGCTCCGTCTCGCCCGACCCCTCGGACGCAGAATTCGTCTCGCCAGACCCCTGGCAGGGGGATTCCGCCTCGCCCGACGGGGGTCCGTGCCGCCTCCAACCACTACAGGTCTAAGAGTACGAACCCAGGGTCAAACTTTTGACACCAGAAAGGGAGTAGGCGTGTCTCGATGTGACCCACGGCCATGACGGGCCATATCTGAGGACTCATGTCGCCAACAGTGTCAGGCGTGCTGGCGCTATGCTACCTAATCCTCGTATGACTTCTGATGGGGTACTTGCTAACCATGTCGCCCACCAAGATGGAATGGAGCACCACAACCGGCTGAGAACGCTTGCGTACGACGCCAGTGATGAACAGGGTCATGACGTGGAGCCATCCCTATCATCATCTATAGGACCGGTGGGACCCGCATAAAGGGGATGAAGGGTGACGTGACCCCAAAGGCCTTCTAACTCCTGGCTTTCCTCTCTCTCTCTCTCGTCTCATGTAACCTGTGCCATCCCCTTCATCTATAAAAGGGAAAGCAGAACGCCCCTTGAGGGGCACGACAAAACACACTAAGACACTCAAATGCTTAGACACCTACACGCCTACACGCAACAACGACACTGAATGGTGGACTGAGTTCAACTAGACTCAACTCCATTCGATCCTTCCATCAGAGACTTGGGACCTTCTCCCTCTCTCGCTCGTTTGTAACCCCTACTACAAACAAGTGTCGGTAACACGAGTAGCCTCAAATTAGACGTAGGGACATTCCGCCCGAATCTGTATAAACCATTGTGTCCTCTGAGCACACCATCCGGGCCAGACGTGCAAACACAAATTTACTAGTTGTCGGTTCGAAACACCGACAGTTGGCATGCCAGGTAGGGGCCTTTTGCGCATCTCATCGTCCACAATAGGCCATGGATGGCTAGTCACGACGTTAGTTGGGTCCCGGGCGCGCATATGCACTTCGGGAGCCTAGATTTCTTCATCACCATGGAGGGAGAGCTAGCGTGAGCTCCCGCCCCCGTCCAACTTCTTCGCTCCACTAGCCTCGATGCAACCGTCGAGGCCCTCGAGGAGCTACAGCTGCACGCCCTGGAGGCCCATGCCCTCAGGAGCGACTAGCTCCTCGGCTTCAATTATGAGAGGCTAGAGCGCTAGGTCAACGCCTTCCTAGGACCCCGTCTGTCCTGAGAGGACCTGCGCTGCCTCACCTTCTCGTTCGCCAATGTCATGATGTAACTTGCCAGAGGGGGAACCGCTCTCCCTGGAATACCTCACCCGAAGCGCCTCGATAGCATTCCTGTTCGGTCTATGCTACGCCGCAAGGACCATTGGTCACCTCGTGGTGCAGCGCATGCACCCGTCCCCCATGGATGATGAATTTGTGGGTATGACGGACTACGTCGTAGATTCAGAGACGATCTTTGACTCTGACTCCAGCAGGGGAATCCATCACCCCTTACGAGAATGCTTCATGACTGGTACCCCAGAGGGAGATGTCGAAAGCGTCCACGAGGGAGGGGCTACTCCTACGAATGACCACGACAATGATGTCAAGGGAGATGTAGGGGCCCCGCCTTGCCTGCGGGTAGAGCAGCTGAGGGCACGACACAAAGAGATCGAGGATGCATGACTCTAGCTAGAGTAGGAGTGTGTGGAGCTCGAGCACAAGATCAAACACTGCAGAGACGGTGGTTGTGCGCACACCATCACCCACGACGTAAACTGGAGGATCATCGAGGATGACAGAGGCCTCCCACACTTCGTCCAGGCAAGCCAGAACATAGCTACTATGGTGGCCTTTCTCTGAGGGCTCTTGGAGCCCACGACACCCGAAGACCGTTGGGCCCATCACGAGATCTGCATGCTACTCGAGCGTGTGGCGGTGCAGTAGGCAGAAAGCTTGTTGTCTCGACGACGTGAGCTCGATGCCAGTCAGCACATGTCTTCGAGACGACATGGCTGGGACATGTCCGTCCACTAGGTGCTGTGCGACGGCGGGGGCTTGCCATGGTCTCGGTGCATGAGCGTCTCGGCCCCAACCGTGACGCACGTAACACCCTGGATGCTCATAGGAGCAGACGGGGGACAAGAGAGAGGAGGCCAGCCACATCTACCACCCTTGTCACGATGGATGCTACAACAGTGGCAAGGACCAGAGCCTGAGACCCGATCTACCAGGGCCCTAGGCTTTCGATCGGCACATCCTCAACATGGCTTTCCCGCCGCGATATCGACCGTCGACCAACATCCCGAAATACTCTTGGGAAACGAACCTCGGCCTGTGGCTCAAGGATTACCGGCTTGCTTATCAAGCCAGCAGTGCGGATAGTGATTACTTCATTATCCGCAACCTCCCCTTGTTCCTGGCCAATTCGGCATGAACATGGCTAGAGCACCTTTCGCCCAACCAGATTCAAAGCTAGGCGGACCTAAAAGAGATCTTTGTGGGAAATTTCTAGGGCACCTACATGTGCCCCAGGAACCCCTGGGATCTGAAGAATTACCGATAGAAGTCTGGAGAAACTCTCTGCGAGTACATCCGACGCTTCTCCAGGCAATACAACGAGTTGCCCGACGTCACCGATGCTGATGTCATTGGAGCCTTCCTATCCAGGACCACCTGTGAGTCCCTAGTCCAAAAGCTAGGATGCAAGGACTCTCAGACCACCAAGGAGCTCCTCGACATCATGACTAGCCATGCCTTAGGCGAGGAGGTGGTCGAAGTGATTTTCGACCGCTCCAAGGGCAAAGCGAAGGGGGATGAGGACACCAACGAGGGCACCTCCAACCGCCCTAACAAGAAGAAGAACAAGCAGCGACACAGGGGCTCACTCATGGGTGCTGCCAAGTGGAAAGGTGGTTGGGTGCCCATTGAAGGAGCTCCTGACCACTTCAAGAAGCTACTCGAGGGGCCGTGCCTGAACCACACCTTTCCCGTAAAGCACCTATATAAGGACTGCACACTCATGAAGCATTTCCTGTTTGGCAGCTCCAAAAAGGGGACCAGGGGAAGAAGCCTGAGCCTATGGTAGATGACGCTGAGGGGAAGGATTGCGGCTTCCTGATGCCAGATGACTGCCTCATGATCTTTGGTGGGGCGGTGGCTTACAATTCCAAGCACCGCCAAAAGCTCACGCGTTGTGAGGTCTATGCGGTCGAGCCAGCCACGCCATATTTCCTTCGGTGGTCAGAGTCCGCCATCACCTTTGACTGATCCAACCACCTAGAGAGCGTCCCACAGCCAGGAAGGTACCCACTAGTGGTTGACCTGATCGTCGGCACAAAGTGGCTCACCAAGGTGCTGATGGATGGAGGCAGTGGCCTCAACATCATGTATGCTGAGATGCTTGATGCCATGGGCATCGACCGATCATGCGTCTGACCAACCAGGGTGCCTTTCCATGGCATCGTGCTGGGGAAACGAGCCATACCGCTTGGGCAGATTGACTTGCCCATCACCTTTAGGGATCCATCCAACTATAGGATGGAGACCCTCACCTTCGAGGTGGTCAGGTTCCATGGAGACCGTGTTATGCGTAGTTCATGGCCATCCCCAACTACACTTACCTAAAGCTCAAGATGCCAGGCCTACGTGGGGTCATCACCATCGGCACCTCCTTCTAGCGCGCTTACAAGTGCGAGGTTGAGTGCTATGAGCATGCCTTGACGATTATTGCCTCTGAGGAGCTCGCGGTCATTAAGGAGGGGACCGCCAAGGAAGCACCCGACTCCAAGCAGTCGACCGGATCTTTTGAGCCTGTAGAGGGCATCCAGGAGGTCCTTGTAGACCCCAACAGCTCCGAGGACAAAGTGGTGTGCATCGGCACCACGCTTTCCTCCAAATTAGAAAGCGTGCTCGTCGACTTCCTCCGCGCCAATAGAGATATCTTCGTGTGGAAACCCTTGGACATGCTAGGCATTCTAAGGGAAGTCACTGAGCAAACCTTGAAGATTAGGCTAGGCTCCAAGCCGGTAAAGGAGTGCTTGCATCTCTTCGACGAGGAGAAGCATAGGGCCATCAGCGAGGAGATCGCGAAGCTTTTGGTGGCCGGATTCATCAAGGAAGTGTATCATCCCAAGTGGTTAGCCAATCCTGTTCTTGTATGAAAAAAGAATGGGAAATGGAGAATGCGTGTTGACTACATGAGTCTCAACAAGGCATGTCTAAAGGATCCATTTCCTTTGCCATGTATAGATCAAGTAGTCGACTCGACCTCAGGGTGTGAAACCCTCTTCTTGCTCGATGCGTACTCCGGGTACCATCAGATCATGATGAAAGAATCTGATCAGCTCGTGACTTGTTTCATCACCCCATTCGGATCGTTCTACTATGTCACGATGCCATTCGGTCTAAAAAACACAGGGGCTACATACCAGCAGTGTATGCTCAAGTGTTTCAAGGACCTCATCGGGTGAATCGTTGAGGCTTACATTGATGACATCGTGGTCAAGTCCAAATAGGCTGACCAGCTCATAGCAGACCTAGAGCAAACCTTCACGAAACTCTGGGCAAATGGCATCAAACTCAACCCTGAGAAATGTGTTTTCGGGGTCTCAAGAGGTATGCTTCTTAGATTCATTGTCTCCGAGTGCGGCATCGAAGCCAACCCGAAGAAGATCTCGGCCATCATGAGGATGGGCCCAATTCAGAATCTAAAGGGAGTACAACAAGTTATAGGGTGCCTCGTCGTGCTTAGCCATTTTATCTCGCACCTCAGCGAATGAGGCCTCCCCCTATACCGGCTTCGGAAGAAAACCAACCAATTTGCATGGATGCTCAAGGCTCAGGAGCCACTTGACAAGGTCAAGGAAATCTTGATGAGAGCCCCGATTCTGGTCTCGTTGACCGATGGGGAACCACTCTAGCTTTACATTGCGGCCACCACGCAAGTGGTCAGCATTGCCCTAGTGGTAGAGCAGGAAGAAGAGGGACACGCCCTCAAGGTGTAGCGTCCCATATACTTCGTTAGCAAAGTCTTGCCCGATTCCAAGACTCACTACCCCCAAATCTAGAAGCTTTTGTACGCCGTCCTAATCGCCAAGAGGAAGCTACGTCACTACTTTGAGTAGCACCGGTGATGGTCATGACGTCCTTCCCTCTCGGCGAGGTCATCCAAAACTAGGATGCCACAGGGAGAATCGTGAAGTGGGCACTCGAGCTGATGGGTTAGGGCATTTCATATGCCCCTCGGACGGCCATCAAGTCCCAGGTGCTGGCCAATTTTGTTGCAGAATGGACCGAGATCCAAATGCCACCAGCAACCATCGATCAAGAGCACTAGACAATGTACTTTGACAAATCGTTGATGAAGAAAGGCGCTGGCGTGGGGCTGGTCTTTGTTTCACCCCTCGGAGTGTGCATGAGGTACACGATTCACATTCAATTCCCTGCCTCTTACAATGTGGCCGAATATGAGGCACTCATCAACGGCCTACGCATAGCCATTGAGTTGGGCATCTGACGGCTGGACGTCCGGGGCGACTCATAGCTAGTCATCGATCAAGTCATGAAGGAGTCAAGCTACCATAGCGCCAAGATGGTTGTGTATTGCCAAGAGGTTCACCAGCTAGAGGACATGTTCGATGGCCTCAAGGTCAACCACATCTCAAGACGGCTCAACGAGGTGGCCAACACGCTTAGCGAAAATGGCGTCCGACTAAGAGCCGGTCCGATTGGCATCTTCGCCAGGCCGATTAGTACAAGCCCTCGGTCGCTATGAGGAGCTAGAATAGACCAGTGATGAGCCGCATGCCCTGGGCTCTAGGGTTGGCCGACCATCAGCTCCTTCTGACCCTAAAGTCATGGGGCTTGATGGAGCTCTAGTGGCAGAGCTTGACCCTCTAGCTGATGGGAGGACACCTTACCTCGATTACCTCCTCCGCGAGGTGCTCCCCTGACGGACAAAACGGAGGCTCGGTGGCTCGCACGCCATGCCAAGTCCTTCATCATTATTGAGGGGAGCTCTACAAGCAAATCCACACCAAGATCCTATAGCATTGCATCCCCATCGAACAAGGTAGGCTACTCGCTGAAGGACATCCGTGGTGGGGTCTCACGGACATCATGCTACACCCAGAACCTTGGTTGGAAACGCGTTCCGATAGGGCATCTACTAGCCAACCACGGTGGCCAACGCCCAACAAATTGTGCACACCTATGAAGGGTGTCGGTACTCTGCTCGTCAAACCCACCTACTGGCCCAAGCGCTCCACATGATCCCCATCACGTGGTTGTTCACGGTCTGGGGGCTTGATTTGGTTGGGCTCCTCAAAAAGGCGCCCGAGGGCTACACGTATTTCCTTGTCACCGTGGACAAGTTCACAAAGTGGATAGAGGCTCGGCCAATTTCTGTGATCAAATCTGAGTAGGTCGTGCAATTCTTCCTCGACATCACGCACCGCTTTGGAGTCCCGAACTCCATCATCATGAACAATGGCACGTAGTTCACTAGGAAAAAATTCCTCCAATTTTGTGATGACTGCCACATCGATGTTGATTGGGCCGCCGTGGCGCACCCCCGCACAAATGGGCAGGTCGAGCGCGCGAACGACATGGTCCTGCAAGGCCTCAAGACTAGGATCTTCAACCGACTGAACAAATTCGAAGGATGATGGACTATGGAGCTTCCCGTGGTACTCTAGAGCTTGAGGACGACCCCTAGCCAAGCGACTGGCTACACGCCTTTCTTCATGGTCTACGGTTCCAAAGCGGTCCTCCCGACCGACCTCGACTGTGGAGCACCAAGGGTCAAGGCGTATGATGAGTAGGGAGCCAAGACATCCCTCGAGGATACCATTGATCAGCTTGATGAAGCACACGACATTGCCCTCCTCTGCTCGGCCAAGTACCAGCAAGCGTTACACCGGTACCATGGCCACCGTGTGTGGGGCTAGGCCTTCGACGTTGGGGGCCTAGTGCTACGCCATGTCTAGAGCAACAAGAACTGCCACAAGCTCTCTCCACTGTGGGAGGGACCATACATCATCATGGAGGTGCTCCGACCAGGCACCTACAAGCTCAAGTCCATCAATGGCAAAGTCTTCACCAACACCTAGAACATCAAGCAGCTACGTCACTTTTACCCCTAGTCTATGTGCGTACTTATGAAAATTAAGAATCATATTTCTGAAACGCAAAAACACTTTCTCTTATCGGTTTTGCTATCATTTCCTTGATCTTTAGTAACACCCAACTCCAGCAACGACATGGGGTTGGGCCTCACTTGGGGGCTAATAAGAGTATATCTACTCAGAAACATTCTTCGCACCTGACCCCTCCTCACGTTAAGATCTAGAAGCAAGGGCTGCGGAAACAAACACTGAGTAAAACTGGCCGGACTGTAAGAAACCTATGCCCCAGCGGCTACAATATTTTTGCTCACCAACATGATCAGAGTTTTTTCGTCCGCACCCCAAGCTTTATAGCCTTAACTACGGAAAGGGTCGAAACGCATTAACATTTTTATACACAAAAAGGGACAAGGGCCAAAAGTCTATTCGGCCAAAACAAAAGTTAAAAACTTATCCATTTATTACAAGTTCACCGCCCGCTCATCCAACTAACTAACCCCTCAGGGGGATGGCTTTGTCCTTGATCTTTATAGCTAGATCCTATGCTAGGGGGCCACCATCTCCTCGATCTCCTCTAGCTCAGCCTCGGTGTAGCCGGGCGTGAAGCCTTGACTCATCGTCAACAGATCAATGTTCTCATAATGAGAACGAGCGATCACAAACAACTAATGAACGCTGAAGTGAAGCACATGCCTCGTGATCTTGCACGCTCAATCCATAATCCAGACGGCACAGACTACGAGCAAGCTTATCTCCTGCTCCAGGGCTAGCTTGAGGTCGTCGTAGACCAGCTGGATGGCAACACGCATGGTATCATGCTCATCACTCTCCTTTAGAAGGGAGGCCTTCACCTCGCTGAGCTCCTTCTCTAGGCCACATCTCTTGGTCACCTCCGCCCTAAGCATGTCGTCAAGACCTGTCCAAGTCACATACCGATCATGTCAAAAGGCCTACCATGGATTCCAGGGAGAAAGACAACAAGGGAATCTAGAGGCTTACCGTCCACGTCCGCCCAAAGCTTGCACACCTCGTCCCGCTATCGGGTCACCTTGGCCTCTAGGCGTCAGACCTCTTACTGGTGTGGACCGACCTCCATGGCGAGCCTAGCAGAAACGCTCTTGACCACAACCTTTAGGTCCCTCTCCCCCTCAAGCTCACCCTTGAGGAGGTTGATCCACTGCTGGGTGTCAGCGTGCTCCTAGTGAGCTAAGTCACACTCTATGTAGAGCCCCTCTATGGCCCAAAGAAAATCGCCCCGCTCCTTCCATAGCCGCTCGGCCTCCATGGCGTCCGTGCGAGCCCTCTCGATCAGGGCCATGAGCTTCTCCCTGGCCTCGCGGGCATCATTGCCAGCATCCTTCTCCCTAACTCAGAGGTCGGCTAGCTCCCGAGCGGTGGAGGCAAGCTCAGCCACCTCCTGACAGGTGGCAGCGAGATATGCCGCCAACCCCTCACTCCGCCACGTCTCTTCGGCGAGGTGGTCCCAAACGTCCTTCTTGCGAGAAAGGAATTGGGACTTCTCCTAGCTGTGGACCATAAGGGACTGTGGAAAGGACAAGACTTAGACGCATGGAAAGAGAAAATGAAAGTCGAAAACACGGTCATATCATACCTAGCCAACCGGGGTGACGACATCGCGCAACGAGCTCAGTGCGGTGGTCAGGGCATGAACCATGGTCCCAACCTCCATGTGGACGCTCCCCCATTCCCTCTCCTCCATGGCATCGTCAAGGGCAAAAAGCATCGCCCTAGGTCCTGTTGGTCTGCCCACTGGATCTAGGATCCTCCCCACGCATGTGGGTCGCCGCCGACCCAGACTAGAGACTGGAATGGCTCCGCGCCGATCCCAAGTGGCACCGACCCCACTTGCGGCAGCAACTCCACATACTCTAAGGATGCCTCGGGTGCACCCTCTCCTAGCCGCCCCACCGCAGACATGGCCACCTGCACGGATGATTGCTCTGATTGTGCCATCTCCTCCTATGACATCACGACCGCACCTGGCCTTGCCATGGACACCTTGGGTGCATCCTCCTCCATCCGCCCCGCCGTAGAGGTGGCCACCTGTGCGGATGATGGCTCTGGCTGCGCTATTTTTGCCTATGATGTCGTGGCCACCTGCACGGACGACGGCCCCAGCTGTGCCATTTCTACATGTGATGTCGCGGCCACACCCAGCCGTGCCACATCCACCATGGGTGCCCCAAACACGCCCTCCTTCGTCTGCTCCCCTATGGACGCAGCCACCGGCTACACCCCTCTAGTCGACGCCACGGCCACCTTAGCTCCATGCCCGCTCGCCTAGGGCGTAACACCAGCTGGCTCCTAGCACATCTGCTAGAGGGTGAGGCTCTTCTTTGGCGCAAGCCTCATTAGAGTCCCATGTCCTCCAATGCTGCAAAGGACATGACAGTTAGTTTATGGCAAAAATTTGTTAGAATGGAGGGACGAAAAAACTCTTAACTCACATCGACGCCACTTGACAATGATGTTTTGGACTCGGTTAGCCCGACCCTGGCTGCACCTCATCGATGTGTTGCCGCTTTGAGCCCTCCCTCTGCTCGGAGGGTCCGGTTGAAGCAGAGCGGCTAGTTCCCGCTGGCTCTGGGGCACCGAGGAAGACCTAGACAGAGCAGGGCAGCTTGATTTCGCTGGCTCCGGGGGTGTGTCCTCCCCCTCCTGCCCTAGGGCATGCCATGGGAAAGGCCTTGCTTGCGGTAGAGATGGGTCCTCGTCTCCTCCTAGCTTGTGCCGTTAGATGGGCGACCCAGAGCCATCTTCTTCTTTTTCTTCTTCATCCTCCTCCTCCGAACCTTGTCGTCGCCTTCCTCAGTTTAGCTTCAATTGCTCCTTTGCCCATCGCTTTGCCTTCTTCTCATCCTTCTCCTTCTTCCTCTTCTCATCTATGGTGTGGTTCACCGCCCTCATGACCGCATGCTCTGGCAGTGCCGTGACAGAGGCCCAAAAGCCCAATCCCGCTGGTAGCTCGACGAAGCCCACGCCCGACCGCATCACGGGCTGTCTCGGGATCGGGAACACGGTGTCGGACTGCTCCATCACCTCCTTGATGCGCTGCACGACCTTGCTATCATGAAGTGGCCCTTAGGCGAGTGCCATCCCATTGAGCTGTGTGCTGGGCGTCATCCCGTACAACAGGAGGGCACGCGCCATCAGTGGTGCCATCCTCGTCGCGTGATACGCCCTGATGACAATGGCCCCGCGAAGGCCATGGCTCTTTAGGAATGTGATGGCATCAAGGATATCACCAATCCACTTCTTTTCCTTCTCGGGAGGTCCCCATGATCACAACTATGGGGCCTCTTCGATGAAGCATCCGGTGAAGTCCGGCAAGGGGGTGGTGATGTCATTCTTTATGTAGAACCACTATGCATGCCACCTCTTGTTGGACCTCGATAGCTGGCAAGGCATGTACTCGGTGGACCGCTGCCCCCAGAGGTGGGTGCCTATGCATCCCATCAGCATCGGCAGGTCCCCAGCTCTATCCCTCTTCGTGAGCAGGGAGATGGAGAAGAAGTACCTCCATAGCTCAAAGTGGGGCTCGATCATCAAAAATCCCTCGCATAGCATGATGAAGGCCATGATGTGCTGGATCCTGTTGGGATTCAGATGCTGCAACTCGATCTGGTAATGGTGTAGGAGCCCCTAGAAGAATGGGTGGGGAGGAATTGTGAGCCCACGCTCGTGGAAGGGCGTGAAGGACATGATGTAGCCGTTGGGCGGCGCCGATGCATCCTCACAACCGGGCATGACACACTTCACTGTTCGGTCCTCCCACAGAGAAGGCCACGCTTGACAAGGCCCTCCATGTGCACGTGGGTGACATTGGAGCGATACCATGACTCCATGGGAAGCAAGGGCGAAGGAACAAGGATTTCGCTGGCAGCGTAGGAGCTAGGGCAAGAGATCTAAAGTGCTTGCGGTGGAGAAGCAGAGAAGGTGTGGCTACGGTTAAGCATACCAAGAGATGATGGGAAAGGTCGCTATTTATAAGGGAAGGTGGAGCGAGGGGCGAATTGTCCACCTAGATTGATGGACCTACCATGCCTCATCACATCACCTCTCCAGGAATCATGCACATGCCACCCCTAGCCGCTCCTCAAAGGGCGTGCTGGACTGTGGTTCGCCCCCTCAGTGGGTCAAAAATCATCACTGGTAAAAAGGGATATGGAGCTAAAAATGCTCCTACGGCCCATTAAGGCCCAGGAATTCGAAGGTTGGCCAACCGATGGGTTCACAACCACTCTAGGGCACCTTTAGAGTGAGTGGTGGTAAGGGATGGGCCCGCTAGAGGTTGGTACCCGGGCGCATGAGTGCCACGGGCATCCCGACCCACATTGCGCTCTTGGTGAAGCATGGTCCATGGTTTTTGTTCACAGAAAGGCAACGAGCCCTTGGGACCGGTTGAACAAACGCAAGAACTATATGGATTGGCCGCCAAGAATCTAGAGTCAGTCACCAGCTGACCCATGCTGGACCCCCGTGAATGGGAAGCTGAGGCCCCACTTGAACTAGCCTGTTAATAGCTCATCGAGCATCATGATTCGTCCAGCGAGGACAACATGGCACGGCTCAGCCCCTCTATTTTAACAAAAAAATGCTTGAGGGAGGACGACCACAAGATGAACTGACCCCTCGACTGGACCCTTGCTACGCGGGGGCTCGGGGGAAGTTGGACTCGCAAGGAGACCGAATACGCGGTTGCATGACAATGGTGGATCGATCGGATCCTAGGGAGGGATTGGAATCAAGAGAGATCTTTTTTGGCCCCCTTGAATCTCACAGCTGCATGCTCCGAAGAGTCCGAATGCATTGGAAAGGAATCATGACCCTACCGAGACATCCCTCGCCCCCCAAGGGAGATGAAGACCCTCAGAATCCTTCTGTCTAAAAAAGCCATCGAAGGAGTATTATACTCATCCGCAGGCTCAGGGGCTACTATCGGGTATCTGTATTAGGGATACCTAGAAGAAGGAAGCCGATGACCGTGAATGCTGACTCGCCCTGATGATCAAGAGCATATTTTGATCTCGCCCGACCCTGAAGGTACGGGCTCCATCTCACCCGACCCCGAGGGTGTAGACTCCGTGTCGCCCAACCCCAAGGGCGTGGGTGTAACACCCTAGTGTTAAGCATGCATTTGGCACTTGCATTTCATGAGGACAAGCATCATCCATTTATTCATGAGCATGAGCATATGAAATTTCATCTCATTCTTTATATGTTATCACATGTGATGTTGATTATATACATGCATATGCTTGTGATATTGTGTGACCAATGCAAGAGATGGTTGTGAGGTCACAAAAACACCTTAGATATATCTAGTATGGTAAATGGAACAATGTTTGTATTCATGACATGGGCCAATTTTGCTTCTGTCCTAGTTTACTCAAAATGTCATTTTTCATGATGCTAGTTTGACCAAAGTTGAACAATAGCTTAGAGTATTTGCATGGCAGTGCACCCTTAATAAAAAGTGTAGCTTATCTTATGGGTAACAAACTTTATTTAAGGGTCATGATCTAATTCAGTGCCAAACATAGTAAAAAACAGCTCTAAAGTAGCAATCAGATGTTGTTTTTAGACTTAGGAAATTTTCTAAGAACTGATTTACAGTTTCATGTACCATACTTTGAAGCTTTGCAATTTGAAAACCAGCTCGAATTATACCAAGCTCATTTAAACAAAGATGGAGATCATGTGTAGCTCTACAATTCTTAGTAATGGAAATTTTGCTAATTCTGCACGGATTAGGAGTAACAGTGGTACAAAGATGGTTTGTCAGTCGGCCTGACGGCCGATTTGAATCGGCTGCACGAGCCGTGTGGCGGGCCATTCATTAGTGTCGGCCCAGTCGGTTAGGTTAGCAGGGGGAGAAAAGGGAGATGAAGACACTGCGCCCTTTCATCCTCACTCTCTCGCTCTGCTCTCTCCCTCTCTCTAGCTCGCCGAGCGGAGCCGTGCTCGCCGTCGCCGCCACACACCTCCGCCGCACTCGCGCACCACCACCGCTGCACCTCCATCTAATCCATCACGTGCATAGCATTGATGTGAGCCGCTCTACCTCCCCGACCCACCATTGCCACCGTTCGAGACCAGGTAATGCGACATTTCACATTGCCCTCACCGCCATGGCCACGAAGCGCCGCCGAGCTCTGAGCTCACCATGGCCAGCTCTATCTGCTACTCCTCCTACCTCTTTCTCCCCTGGACCATCATCATCTTAGGTACCAATAGCTCACGTCGTAGTCGGTTTAATCGCTACCACCGCCGCCATGCGGGAACGTGTGACCACACCGCGCGTGCCCGCCATGGCCGCGAGCTCAAGCTCGCCGCGTCTAGCACTGACTAGACCACGTCGTCCCCCTCTAGAGTGTGTTTCTGCATGGTCTTGAACCCTAGCACCATCACCAAAGATGGAGACCCATCACCAACCACTGTCTCATTAGAACAGCAAGCGCCACTGCCTGCTCTGTGCGCTGCCGTGCCGCTATGCACGTGGCCGGAGCTCACTACCGCTTCACCGTGGCTCGATCCACACCATAGAGCTCCGCTAGGGTTCGTAGAAGCTGTAGCCGTGCTTGCTTGGTCACATCTTCATTGAAGATGGTGAGTCCTCTGCCGTGCATCGCTACCGAGCCACCATGCTCGCCGGCGAGATCACTCCGGTGAACCGCCAAGCTAACCATGGGTACCATTAGATGCGGGGTGTCGTGGGGAGCACGACGGTGAAGACCTCGTCGCCGATGACCCCACCGATGGTGAGTTCTTGCTGGTCAAAGGCCGCGCTCTATGCTGGTCTCACTGATGGGTGGGACCCGTTGACCGCAGGGCCCAGCTGTCAGTCAGAGTGGAAATGATTTTCTTGATTTATTTTCCCAGATTTCAATGCAAACTTCAAAAATTAATATCTAGAGATAGAATTGTCCAATTTGGGTGAACCAAATTTTGCTGGATTCATCATGAAGTGTAGTATTTGATAAAACTATGTAACCTACTGTTTGGGATATTTTTCTAGGAGAATTAAATTAAACTAGTAAAGTGTTTTTAAAATAGTTTCTATCTTGTAAAATGCATAACTTGAGCTAGAGAGGCGCTAAAATTGTGATTCCAATTTTGTTAGTCTTGTGTTGACATGCTCTAGCTAGGAAAAGTACTAAACCTACAGTAGGCATACTTGGAATATGGTCTTCCTATTTAATCTTAAATAATTGCTAGTTTCTAGTAAAAATAATTAGGGTAAAAATACATAACTTATGATCATGCAAATTTTTACACAGTGTTCTTATGCTAGGATGAAAGTAAGGAAAATATGAAATCTATTGTTTGACACTTTTCACTAGGCTAAACTATTTTTACTAAAATAAGCCTATGCAATTTGTCATTTCGGTAGAGATAGCTATATTTATCAAATTGGCATAAATTTGTGCAGTAGACTTTTGGGGTCATATATAAGCTACTAAATTTTTCTCAAATTTTATTATGCACTAGAAGTATTTATCTCCTAAATCACCCTATTATATAAGGAAATTAATAAATGTATATAAATAAATTAGTTGGGCTTAACCATGATGTGTTCTGTGGTGCTTGTGATGCATATGATCTGTTGATATTGGTAGTTATGCTCAAAGTTAATTGGTTATAGACAGCTAGTTAATTATTGCTTTATAATTCAACTAGAAGTCTGCTTAAATAGTTTCTGTTGTGTTGACAAATTCATGATGATGATGACCTCTTTTGTGAAACTTGTTAATAACAAAGTTGTAGGTAACTTACACATCTTGCTTGTCCTATAATTTCATAGTCATAGATCTAACGGTTTAAGAGTTATAGCTGTTAGAAGTCTGCTATCAGATTTGCTTGTCCTCTGGATAGATCTAAAAGATTGAATTGTTTGACCTAGATAGCTACTAAATCACCTTAAGATGATTAAAACAAAGTTGTAGAAAATTTTATAAGATTTCCATAAAGTCCAAGATCATTTTGTTTGGATGTGTATAACTCTAGTTATGGTTAAAAACAAGTGGTTATGGTCTTGTAGCCCAGAAAATATTTAAATAGATGTTTGTTTAATTACTAGAGAAGAGATATGCACCTACTTAGTAAAAGAAAGTTAATATTGTTATCGCCCTAATACCTTGTTGTTAAGGACATTTATGTTTATGCATCATATCATATCATCCATATCATTACTTGTGCATTCTTGTATCTTATTTTGCGCTCATGCATATAGGATCACCCGAAGGAGTAACCCTACTGGAATTCGAAGAAGAGGCGGAGGACAATCAAGGGACACCCCAAACCATAGATCCCAAAGGAATGGAGCTAGCCACTAATGAACTTCCGGAGCGCCCTGACCACCGACCCACTTCGTTCCTGAAAGGCAAGCCCCGGAGCATTATAAGCCTCCTATGTTTTATAAAATATCACTTGTGTCATTTATGTTTGATGCATTAGGTTATAAGAGTTGATTGGAAACACTTGATGCATAGAACTACCTTGTCCAAAAATATACCTTGAACCCTATGTAGGTCTAGGATCGAACATATGCTTAGCCATGCTTAGACCGGTAGAAGTCGGGTGATTTCCTGTCGCCTGCGAGATATATGTAGATACCGGAGCACGGTTGACTATATATTGCTATCATAGAAAATAACCATGGATGTTATTAAGTGGAGACTGGGCAAGAACTTATATGCAATGGTGTTGAGTTGGGTTGGCTATGTTGGTCTCGTCCATGTCGATTAAGGACCGTACCATTGTTGGCACTTCTGTCAAGATTAAACGCATAGCTGGCCTGATAACTCATTTTGACCATGAAGCCGAGTAGCTCAACTCTAGCTAGGCCTTGTTCTGTAAGAGTACACACACTGGAGGTAGTAAGGATGTGCGGGGAGCTAGACATGAGCCCAAGGGTAGGGTAGTCCTGTTCATCCTGGCAACCGATAGAATCCCAGATTGTGCAGCGCTGATCGAACCCATGAAATGTGTACCTGAGTTGTACCAAAGGTGACCTAAGGTTACCGTGGCTGGTAGACCTGGGTTTGTGTTAGAAATACTGCCTAGCTGGTTGCAACTGATTCAAATCGCCGTCTCTCCCGGATAGTGTGAAACTTGACTAGCTCCAACATCATAGTAATTGAACTATGGAATTTGATGGTTATGTTGAACATGGAATTATTACACCGGCTATGGTTACTATTGTTATGCTACTATATGATATACCACATTTTTGGCACATGTTAGTTGCTAATCTATAGATGAATAGCTATAATTAACTTGATGACCGAATTATAAAATGTATAGCTGAATTAGTGGCTTTTTATGTAAAATGTTGTCAAGCTAGTTCCACTTATAAAGCCTTGCATGATCCTTGGAGTCACTTTATTTTTGGTTTATGATGGGTAAGTCTAGCTGAGTACCTTCTCGTACTCAGGGTTTATTTCTCACTTGTTGCAGATAGCACAGTATATTATGGATATTGTAAGAACTACTTCTGTCCCGCCGTGGACGAGGAGTAGGCCATGGGCAAGGCGCTTCTATATATCTAATCTATGATGCTTTTGTGGGATGTGATCATGAGCTGGCAAGTATTTGAACAATGGTGTGAGATGTTAGTTTCAAAATTACTGTTGCTTCCGCTACTACTACTTTATTTGAACTTAGGTTGTAATAACTTTTAATTGTACTCCGATGGATGGTAATGTAATTGTAAACTCTATGTAATATGTGGCATGTATGTTGAATCATGTACGATCTTGGTTGTATATTGGCGTTGAATCGAGACCCTTCGTAGTACTCGACAGACTACCGGGTTTATATGGGCTCAAGTATGATAGTGCGACCGCTTGTGGGCTGCCATTATACTTGTGCTCTTATAAATTGGACGGTTCTATTACAGCAGGCTCCATCCCGCTCGACCCCGAGGGTGTGAGCTCTGTGTCGCCCGAACCTGAGGGCGCAGGCTTCGTCTCGCCCGACCTTGAGGGTGTAGGCTCCATCATACCTGATCCTGATGGTGCGAGCTCAGTCAACGGGGGTCCGTGCCACCCCCAACCACTCTGGGTCTAAGAGTACGAACCTAGGGTCAAACTTCTGAGACCAGAAAGGGAGTAGGCACGTCTCGACGTGACCCACAGCCATGACGAGCCATACCTAAGGACTCACATCACCAACAGTGTTGGGCATGCTAGCGCTATGCTACCTAATCCTCGTACGACTTTCGACAGGGGTACCTGCTAACCATGCCGCCTGCCAGGAAGGAATGGAGCGCCACAACCGATTGACGACACTTGCATACGGCGCCAGTGATGAATAGGGTCACGATGTGGAGCTGTCCCCATCATCATCTATAGGACCGACGGGACCCGCGTAAAGGAGTTGAAGGGCGCCGTGACCCCGAAGGCCTTCTTCCTTCTGGCTTTCCTCTGTCTCTCTCTCTCTCTTTCTCTCGTGTAACCTGCTCCTTCCCCTTCATCTATAAAAGGAGAAGCAGGACGCCCCACGAGGGGCACGATAAAACATGCTAAGACACTCAGACGCTTAGACACCTACACGCCTACACGCAACAAGGACGCTGAATGATGGACTGAGTTCAACTAGACTCAACTCCATTTGATCCTTCTATCAGAGACTTGGGACCTTCTCTCTCTCTCACCCGTTTGTTACCCCTACTACAAACAAGTGCCGGTAACACGAGCAGCCTCAAACTAGATGTAGGGACATTCCGCTCAAACCAGTATAAACCCTTGTGTCCTCCGAGCACACCATAAGGGCCAGACATGCAAACACAAATTTACTAGTCAGCGATTCGAAACACCGACAAAAAGTATTTATAAATCTATACCTAAGCTATACAAGATCCAATTAGTAGAATTTTTTTCTACAATTCAAGCATATAATAATTAGCCCACCATAAAATTTCACCACAATTGGACCATAGAAACTGCAGCTATGAATTAATTACAGAAAAGTATAGATCTAAAGCTACAGCAAAAAAATGTACTAAAGCATACCATATTATATGTTCACTGTGTAGATCTACTCATATGGAGTCCAACAAAATTGGATTTTCCATTTAATGATTTTTCTGTGATTTACTATGATTTTTCAAAAGTTCCTTTGAAAACTGCTTATAACCGGCCAGGGAGGTAAAACGAACGGTTTTAAAAGTTCAGGGAGGTGGTTTACACGATTTTAGAGTTCAGGGAGGAAAAGCAGACTTTCACAAAAGTTGAGGAAGGTAGTGTGGACTTTTTCCTTTTCTTTTTGAGATACTTTGTTGCATCGTTAAGAAGAAGGGGAAAAAGAGTAGTCAAGCCCATGTAAGTTAACGAGAGTATGTGGGCTCAAATTGAAAGAAAGCTTCATTGCTTGGGTTCGGTGTGCAAGTTAGGATTACACTATGTTATTCCGAGAAAACACAAATACGATGATTTGACTTGGCCTAGGGGCGGATCCACCAATATGGCGAGGCCTAGTGGCCGCCAGACCTCACCGCCAGCGACCCTCCCCGGCCCCCCCCCCTCGGCTGGACTTCTCTCCGGCCTCTCCCTTGTGTGTGTGGCAGCCACGGTTCATTAGCTTTAGTTTTTTTCAAAACTCATTAGCTTCAGTTGTTGACGGAGTAAGTCAAAAAAAAGTTGTTGACGGAGTTAGACGAAGGTTGACGAGGGATGAAACATTTTCTGGGCCTTTAAGTGACTCCACAATCCAATAAGTAGAGAGGCTCAGGCTCTGTTCGGCTGGTCTATTTTTTAGCCGGATGGGCTGATGCTGCTACAGTTCCCCACCAGCCAAGCAACTAGAAACCAGCTGAAGTAGCAGCCACCTTTGGCTGTTCCAGCCACTCCGATTTGAATCCAACTCAAATTTAAAAAATGGCGCCAAATGCAATGAATGGAGTGCAAACTGGTGCCACAACAACAGTTGTACACATTCAGATTATCACAAGGCCTTACAAACATTCATCACAGTTAATGCACACTTAATTAACTAACAAATTTTGTAACAACTCCACAGTCCTCTACTTCACACATAACTGGTCAATTAGGCATAAGTGAAATCGAATATACAAAACTTGTAGCCCTCTCCAAGCTACATGTGGCTCACTTTTGCTGATTTGAGCCTACTGCTGAAGCAGCCAGGCAGCAAGCTTGAGCCGACCAAGCAGTTCATGTACAGTAGGCATGCCATTGCCACTTCCAACCAACAGTTGACAAACAAGTTAATTGAACACCATAAGTTTGATACATTACACACATTGACCCAGTTGAACTTGGAATACTGGTCAAGTTTATATACCAGTTCTTGCATGCCTCAATAGGTTCTAACCATAAATACAAATTATAGTCCTTTACAACATTCTAGACAACAACTTCATATAACATAGCAGTACAACATATTGGACCAGTCCATGGTTATACAATTACACATACATGCAATATTTACAAAACTTGTAGCTTTCATGAAGCCACAAAGCAAACTGCACGGACAAAGTCTTCAGCTGGACAAGTCCACATGCAACCTGTAGCTGCACATACACCTTTGCCTTCATCCTGCGCCTGCATGCACCACCAAGTATCATACATATATAATTCAAACCACATCCCATCTATCTTGAATTCACCTACTTTCCATCCTAAGTTACATCACCTCTGCACAATCATTCTCCCCAGAGCCCCAAAGATATGTACTCCCCCATTGCTATCATAGCATTACTTGCATTGAGTTGCACCTTGGTAGACGGTGGGTAGGTAGGGGATCCAAATCCATGCTCCCGAATGAACAAATAATTGTGTAGTGCAAAGCATGACATAATAATCATCTTTTGCTTGGCCCTATGGCAGTAAGGTACCCCATCCAGAATGTGCCACCGGCCTTTTAGAACCCCAAATGTCCGTTCGATGACATTGCATGGCCGAGAATGAGTCAAGTTAAATTTCTTCTGTCGAGACATAGTCTCAATAGGTACACCGCTAAAATCATCCAGATGGTACCTTGTATTTTTGAAAGGACCCATGTATCTAGACTCCAGTGCGTATCCAGCGTCCACCAGATAGTAGCAGCCTGCAATACATGAACCATTTGCATAATTAGTTTTTCTTTTCTGCCCAAGCAACTAACAAAATATAGGTCAAATAATTGCATTGCAGTCGTCACTCACCGTGTGGTAGATGCAGGAAGTTTGGTTCCTCCCAACATTGTTTTAGAACCGATATGTCATGCACCGAACCCGCCATCTCCACACTGACATATGTGAAGCGGCCATCCATGTCGATAATGGCACAAGCATTAATACTTACATCTCCTTTCCTATTTATATGGTCAATTTTGGCCTCCTTATTCACCTTAGCTTTAATGTGAGAGTCATCCAAAGACTCGATGCATCCATCAAAGAATGGTGCATATGTTCCAAGTTGCCATTTCACTCCAGCATATGTGCTATTAGCTGGAACAAGAATATAGTCTGCCCACCTACACATAACCTCGGCGACAGGACTCACCTTCCTACTAACTATATCTAAAGATCGTTCGAATCTATCCCTGCTCCTTCGAAATTCCTGGTTGTGAGCACAAGTCCACACATATATACCTAAACATTCTAGGGATCATGTCTGTCATGTACCCTTTAGTCCAAACCTAAGTAAAATGTCATGCAAATGCAGGAAGTTATCAGGAGGCATATGCAAGTTGTCCAAGCACTTTCGTTCGTTTCGCAGATTGACTTCCATCCACTGTCGCCCAGTCATCTTCTGGAAGGGGAGGTCTAGGTTCACCACTAGAGTCGCATTGGCCACTGCTGTTTTGTACTTTGTAAGCAGGACAACAGTAGCCGCCAAGTTGAAAATGGGCGGTCCTTCGCTGGAGTTGTCGCTGTTGTCGGAGTCCTCAATGGTGCTCATCTGCAAAAACTTGATTTAGTCCTAAATTTGGCCGGCTAGTTTCTGAAGAAATGAGTTAATGGAGTATCAAATACGAACCTTCAAATTGGTTGGGTCCAGATGAAGGGTCTATAGGTTTCAATAGTACAATAAAAGAGTCTTGTCTTGTTTACATACCATTGAAGGATTAAATGTTAGCAGTACCTAGAACACCAATTAATAATGATACTCTGTTTGCAATTGTAGATGAACCTACAACACCTATTAAGAGCAAATTAGGAAGCAAGGAGCATATACTGCCTCTGTGCACACAAATGTAGAGAAGGATTCGTACCTTGGGACTCCATGATGGCTCCAACAGCTACCTCGTCCTGAACAATGCGGATCCAGTACACCACGTAACACATGAAAAAACGAAATGTCTATTGAACAAAGATATTTACATCACAGAACACATTTTATTTGGATACTTAAAAAATAGCACACAATGTTCAGGCCACAGGCCACATTAGAACAATGGAACTTAAACAGATATTCTCAATGGTACAGTAGAACTCAACATGCATGTTTTGGCAAATAAAACTACATAGACTGCTGCTGTGGGAGCGCTTGTTCGGATAACATCTACTTGGATCTGGATCTCCTATCCTCCCAGCAGATCTATAGAAAGTTGAGGCGGCCCTCTCTTTGTTTCCATGCTAAGGAAGTTCCTACGGTGCAGTGTGTTCGTGTAAATAATTAAAGCATGAGCATAAACAGCGATAGACTCTCGCAAACCATCTTCTTTCATAATATTGACCACTTTGTCCATCTCCTCTTCCTGCTTGCTGATACGAGCCTTCTGCAGCTTATGGTCTTTAATGATGTTGGTCAGGTCGTTAAGGCACTCATCAATGGAAGCACTCTTCTTACTGGGAGGGCTGTTGATAGAGTAATCCCTAGTGGATCTCTTAGAGGACTGACTAACACTCTGGACACCTATGGGGTCCGGTGACATGTCGTGTGGACTACCATGGCTAGCATTACTGGGTGTCCTCTCATGATGATAGCCACCAAAAGATAGCAATGAACCCCTGTCATGGGGGGTATGTCCCCAAAGAGTGATCAGTAGGTCAAGGCATTTGGGATTTTTGGTCCGCTCCACAGCAGATTTGCTATTTTCCTACAGGTGTGCCATGGATCCACATGTTAGAATAAGTAGAATGGGAATCCCTAGTACTGGGTAGTCAAGGGGTTAGAAAGGAATTAGGTGAAGTTAGTACCCTGTTGCCACCCTCAAAGAACGAGGGGTCAACTATGACGCCTCCTATATTTGGGTCACGACCAAGGCCAGTGTGGGTTTGAAGGTCGTGCCAAGTAAAATATGCCCGCTTCATCTCATTTCTTGTTCTGCAGCTGTTTCTTGTCATATGACAACCTCGTAGTCTTTTGGAATGCTGGATAGACATTTGCCCAGCTGAGGGTTGTGAGGCCTCACTAGTTCCAGTGCAATAGATTTTTCTATTCTATCACTAGTTCCCGAAAGGTCCTCAAGGTGGCGTCATCCCAGTTAACATGATCCGTGGACATCTGTTGCCATGTTTAAAATATATGGTATGATGTACGCAGCATAGACGAAAAAAACAATAGCTCTAAGAGTTACAAATAGGAGTGTTAGGGCGTAAGAAATGGGGACGTGCCTTGGCAAAATGCTTGGTGCATTTTGAAATGAGGTTGTAGTGCCTAGCTTCAGGTGAAGAGCACAATGAAGTGGAGGACACTGCAGTGTGGGCACCGTTGAGTAGCACTTGTTATCACGTCCACAAAATGGATACAGAAAGAGCAATACTTCGAATGTGAGCAGTGCACTAATAGAAACAAAAAAACCCAAAACTATAGTTTGCATCAGCATCATTCTATAAGCATGCCATGAGCGTGTGATTACAGTAGAGCTTGAACCAACATACAAGAAAAATCAATCCAGCTGAGTATACTTTTGACAATTATAGTGAGGATAAAATTACCATTTGCCTAGCATATAGCCATTAAAGCGAGTGTTCTTTTTTCAAAAGGTGGAAATGTCACAAGACAAGGAGGTCCTGGTTCCTTAGGAGTCAGTGACACAGCTCTTGCATGATTGGATAACTTGAATGTGAGTATTATTGACAAACAAGTGGTCAGTCACTTAGCCAAAATTTATTGGGTTGGTTAATGCTTAGTTGTATTACAGAACTTGCAGAAACATGAGCGCCGCGTGATGCAAACATGGGAAGAGCCTATGAACCCAAATACCCAATAGCATTACTATTTGCAAGCACATTCAACAACGAAATCATGACTAACAGGAGCCACCCTGGCCTTGAGCGGGCTGGCTAGGGTTTTGACTCCTAGGAGGCGGTAGCGAAGGGGAAGGCCGAAGGGGCATGGGGAAAGTGGCGGGGGGGGGGGGCGTGGCACGGTGGTAGTGACTAGCAAGAGTTGGGACGCAAGTGCACGAAAACGAACCTAGGGTCCCCGGATCCAGCGAAGCGGTAGGCGATTACGGTGAGCTGAGATGAGGATCCGTGGGTGGCGGTCGGGATACACCTGCAAAATGAGCACGTGGGGTCAGATCCGGAGGGGGAGGGACGACGCCGACCTCTTATTTGGGGTTACCTATCGCCGGTGAACGGGCGTCGATGGTGGTGGGTTCTAGGAGGGATGAAGAGCTGACGGTCGGCGTGGAAGGCTATCGACAGCGATGGGGCGCCCTCACGACATTGCGAGGTGGTTGTGGAGGGATCCGCTTACGGCGGTCGAGGCGGGCACGGTGAAGCGGAGCCCATGGCCGCCGCGGCCCGCGCGGAGGAGAGAGGCTGAGGGGCGAGCGAGCACAAACCCTAGTGGCTATCGAGGGAACGGAATGAGGGAGGGAGTGTGAATACAGTTGGCCAATCGGTTTTGAGATCAGCCTTTCAGCTAGACCTAGGCCGCCGAACGGCTAGGCTCAACAGCCCAGCCAAATACAGCCCAGCTATCCGATTTAGCCTAGCCGAACAGAGCGTCAGGTTGACGTGGAAAATGAATAGGGTTTCGGCCTTTTAGCATGCCCTTTCTAGACCCTTCATCTCCCTAGAATTCTTCTGGTCCGAACGGCCGGACGGAAACCACATGCCGAACGGTGGAAACGCACGAAGCGCCACTTTTCCCCCACGCGCGAACGATAACTTTTCCCGCGTGCTGTATCCTGCACAGGCGTTGTGCGGCCCACATGTACGAGTAAGCGTGGCTTCGGCACGGGTTTTCCAGACTTGCTTAGGTATGTACGTATGTTTTCATATACATACGTATGCTTTCTTCCTCTTTCTTTTCTTTTTTTTCTTTTCTTTTTCTTTTCTTCTTCTTTTCTTTTCTTCTCTCTTTTTCCCTTTTTTTATTTTCATGCTTCATTTTTTATTTATATTTCTTTTTGTTTTATGTGATTTTTTATTATTCTTTTTATTTTTTATGTTTCTTTTATTCTTTTTTCTTTTCTTTCCTTTTTTTATTATTTTTATTTCCTTTCTTCAATTTATTTTTTATTTTGTTTATTTTCTCTTTTCAAGTCATTTTTCATTATTATTTCCAATTTTATATTATTATTTATTTTATTTCTTTTTTGGTTTTATGATAATTAATTACTTTATTTTTTATTTTGTTTTATTTTTATATTTTATTCTTTTTTGCATTTCTTTGTTTTTTCTTTTCTCCTTTATCTTTATGTTTTCTATATTTTTTATTTTCTATTTTTCAAATTTACCTTACTTAATTATTTTTTCGTGTTAAATTTTTTTATTTTCTATATTCCATGAGATGCTATTGTTCACGTAGTATAGATGTGGTGTTCTATGATTTTTTGTGAAGTTCACGTGGTATATAGTGTCATGTTCTATGATTTTTTTGTGATGTTCCATGATTTTTTCTGTGATGTTCATATGTTATACATGTGATGTTCTATTTTTTTATGTTCACATGGTGGATATGCGATGTTCTAAGATGTATTTTGTGATGTTCGTGTAGTATACATGTGATGTTCTACGATGTTTTTTTATGTTCGCACAGTATACATGTGATGTTCTGTGATGTATTTAGTGATGTTCACGTAATATATATGCGATATTCTATAATGTATTTTAGTCATGTTTATATGTGTGATATTTTATAGTATATTTTAGGATATTTAAAAAGTATCCATGTGATGTTTTTTTAAATTTTTCTCTATTATGTGTTTTTATTTTTTCCTTATCTCTAGATTTTATTATTTTTTATGTATGTTATGTATTTGTTTATTTATTTTTATGTATATTATAATATCAATATCATGAAACTAAAACTAGAACACTGTTCTTCTAATCTAGGAACATTGTTTTTATGAAGACAGAACATTGTTCTCTAAACTTAGAACATGTCTCTACTCAATAAAAGAAAAATGTTCTATCTTCGTAAGATAAATGTTCGTTAATAAAATTTTATCTAAATATATCCATGTGGGATCATGTTTCAAAGGATTTATTGCAAGAAACCTAATAGTGTAATCGGAATTTAATTTGGATTTTGGTTTAAGAGTTATGACTTTTTTTAATTTGAAAGCCATTGCATGTGAGATGGGTGAGTGGGCCCTATGTGGTGGGATAGCCACGCGGGTACGGTGGGCTGTGACCTGTAAGGCATCCCGTCCGCGCGCGCTCCTTGCCGCTCGGGTACGATGGGTTGCGAGGTTTGGTGACGGTGGGCGGGAACAGTATCGACATGAGGCTATGGTCCGATAGGCAAATGCTAGCACCCCCTCGTCTCCCCGCTCTGCTGCGCCGATCACCAAACGCAACTTCTACGTTGCCGCCAGCACTACATTTAGATGCCCAACGTCGCCGGCAATGGCACTGCTTCCAGTGTCCAACGTCGCTTGCAAAGGCACTGCCCTGGTGCCCTCATTGGCCACCACGACGTTTTGATGCCCAATGTCGGCGGCCACCTGTGCGGGCATGAGCTTGTTGTAGAAAAGGGGAAAAGAAGGTCAGTGAGAAGTTGCAAAGTGTGTATGTTCGCCAGCATTTATCCACTGTTTGGTTTCAAATTTTAGTTTTGTTGATGAATCATATTGAAACGCCCATCTTTACTCTATTTCAAACATTACACATATATTTTGATGGCTATATATGTTCTTATTTTTATTGCATCTGTACATCATCTAGTTTATTATATGATCATTTTTTTTATAAGCACTGGTAGTAGAATGTTCGCCACAGGTGAATATTTATCCGTGATCCGCCACTGACTTGCCAGCGGTCCAGTCCAGCCAACGATCGAAGAGATAGGCAGCAGGAATACTACTATGTCTAGGCCGACCCCACGGCACCTGGCCATACACGGGACGCTTTTCCACACGTGCGATGTGCCTCGCTCGCATTAGGCCCCATCTTTTTTGTTATTTTTTTTGCCCTTTTTTTTTTGAAAGATTTTCACAAATATACCCTGGAGATATGCTTTTAAAATCTAGACCCTCAGCTCGGCGTCGTAGTAATTGGCACCAAGATTACACGTCTCGGCGCCATAGTAATTAGCCCCGAGCTTCCTCGACCACATCGGCATCAACGCAGCGTGGCGGTCACATGGCAGGCACCTCGGTCTCGGGGTCATTGGCGCTGAGCTTGATGCTAAGATCTATGGCGCCAAGCTTGACGCCAATCACCCCGGCACCGAGGTGGTGTTTTAGCCCACCGTCTGGCCGAGGCTTCTTCCTCTTCTTTCTTCTCCCTTTTCGGTTTTTGCTCTCCTCACTTCACCCTACCTCACAAATCGATATATTGGACCTTGGAAACTTTGATTTGATCCATAGATTTTCAAGAGCAAGGTATCCTCGCTCCCCTTCAAGTTTTTTTTGCATCGATTTGGTATATATTAGTTGGATTTTTCAATCTAAGAACCGTCATTACTTAGTGTTTTATGTAATTTTTAATATTTGTATTATACAACCGTAGGATGCCAATGCTTGGAAAAGGTAGCAAACCAAGGTAACCTCAGCACATGTTGTTATATTATGGGTTCATTGTTGTGGATTAAATGAGAAACCCTAGGTTTAGGGTTTAATGTTAATTGCTTTTATTCTTAGAACGAAATTAGTTAAATTATAGTTATGGCCGGATGACCGAAAATGCCTTCGGCCCATTACCTCTGCCTAGTGGTGTTCCAGTGCCCATGTACTTTTGCGGCGATCCTTGTAAGGTAGCCAAGTCCAATGAAGAGGACACTTATAGGTAGAGGTATTGGATGCGTTCCAATTTTGCGTTTGAGCCTACACTTCGTCAGCGCCGCATTAACAAGATGGTGAGTAATTGATGTTGTCTAATAATTATTTAGTGTCATATAAAATCTTGCATGATTTTTTTTGTTTTATAACAATTGCATTTGTTGTAGACCCCTCCATCGCTCTGTGATTTTGAGTAATGGATCGACACTGAGATCAAGCCTGAAGACAAGGAATGGATGCAGAACTATTGAGATGGGAGGCAGAGAACAAGGAGATGATGGAGAAGAGAGGCAGAGAGGAGGCTGTAGAAAAGGAGCCCAAGGAAGAAGAAGAAAGGAGGCGTGTTGCTGCATATAGGGAGGAGAAGGAGAATAAGCTTGAGCGTGCACGCCGAGCGAAAGCAGCGATGGAGGAGAATCCCGATGCCCTGAGGAAGGGAAAGTGGCCTCGTTGCACTCAATAGTCTCCATGACTTGCTAGTTTCATGGTTTATTCATTAACAATGTTGTCTAATGTTGAACTTTTCATTGTGTTATCATGTCATGCACTTTTAAGTATGGGCATGCATAGTGAAATGAGATCACATATTGTAAATAAAACCTAACGAAGTAGGGCATTATATAATTCAACACGCACGACACATAAAATGGCATGTGAGAACCTATACCAAACTAGGGTATAGAGGTCCTGAACTAAACCTAACATGCCTTAGGTAATTGAAGCGAACAACAAGCACACAAAATGGCATGTGAGAACATGTACCAAACAAGGGTACATAGTTCCTTCGACTGAACCTAACATGCCTTAGGTAATTAAACCAAACAACAAACACATAGATGTGCCATGTGAATAAGATAGGGTCGTCCTAGTAGTGTGGCCACATAGCAAATTGTGTTGCACCTTCTCCACAGTAGCCTCCCATTGTTGGTGGTGGTGGTGGCGAGGGTGAGGGCGGAGGCCCCTTGTTCTTGTGATTAGGGCAGGTGCAATATGGATCATTACAGAGTGGCTCCTGTAAACCTGTACCATTGTTGTTGTCGTCGTCTTCGCCTTCCTTGTAACCACTGCTAACTTCTCTTTCTAGATCAAAGATACAGTCCTATAGGTAGTAGATGTAATGCTGGTGCAGTAAATTGGTCGAAGATCGACCCACCTAGTGAACCCATAGTTTTGTTCGAACTCGGAAGACTATAATAAGTATGTCCTGTGAGTTTTAAGGGCATTCAAGAAACATATTTAAGAAATGAAATGTAATAGCAATTACCCATGCTTGCAGACATTTGAAGAAGCGACGACCTCTGTCGATCCCCTCGGTGAACATCTACACTATGCAGTCCTCACCATGCATGTATTTTGGCCAATCTTCCTTCCAGTTATTGTATCCTCTGAGAGGGCACTCTTTAGCGAAGTAACTCTTGCTCTTGGGGGGAAACTGATACACTGGTTCCTCAAAGAAATCAGGCCCAAGAGACCCCTCCCACACAATGAGAGTTCCCTTCGTCCCCCCTTTCCTCTCCCACTCCTGAAACCCTTTCCTCTAGATGACCCTCCAGACATTGCTACTCTAATGAAACTGAATACTAGTTTGGTTTTGCAATGTATCCTAGAACACATATATATAGGCAGAGGCAGGTTTGCTAGCCATTGTATTGTGTTGTAAATGCCCCTAAAAAGTCTACTCAGAATCACTGAAAAGCCTACATCGAAGGACACTAGAGAGCCTAGATTCCATGACTGAAAATCCTATTCGAATTCAGACTTCAATCACTAGTTTTGAAGGACACTAAAAAGCCTATTTGACAGTGACATAATAAATCACTGTAAAGGCTAGATGCTATAGGTGTACTGCACAAATGTACTTTAGGCAGAAAATTTTAGCATAATTTCCCCTATTTTTTGATGCAATCCATACACAAATATGACATGAATATTTAACCTCAATACAACATGTTCAAACATACAAATATATGCCACATTCATCTCAAACCATATGCATGAGCATATTAATAGTCCACACAGTCCATAATTATAGTCCATAGTAGTTCATAGTCCATAATAATACTCCATACAGTCCATAATAGTTCATAATAAAAGTCCACAAAGTCCATAATAGTACATAATAACATCTACCACAAACCCTCACTGCCTCCTAGTCCTACCCTTACCCTTGTGACCAAGAGCGTCGGTGGCTGGAGTGTAAGGGTTAGGTGGACGGTGTCGCCTAGTGCCTGGAGGCTGTATAGGCTGAGTCAAGGGAGCGTCCTATAGCTGAGACAGTCCAAGCTCCTCGTGCCTTTGGTCCATCTCCTTGTCGTCCTCATCCTCATACGCAATGCCTATGGACCATATAGGTGCTTGGCTAGATGAACCTAAGCCTCCTCTGGCTGTAGAAGAAACATGCACGTCTTGCGTCATGGCTGTCCTATAACCACAACGAGCAACCACACGGTGTAGCTGACATGATAGTCTCTATTGTATGGATTATTACCTGCCCCTCCGCTATGAGATGTCCTCGGTCGGTCTCCTCGTACGCCGGGTCGAGCAAGTGGAATTGCACCATCCTACAAAAAAAGACAATGAAATAGAAATTCAATATACAATGAAACATAAATTGAGACATGCATAATTAATGGAATGAATATGATAAATATGAAATAATGAAAATAACCAATAATCGCACCTCACTAATCTACCAATGGCAAGTGTGTGAATTGTGGCCCAATCTACCCCACTTGCCACACTCATACTGCTCGGGGTCAGTAAGAAATGAGATTCCTCTCCCACGCCTCGTTCTTTTGGGTATCTGATCCATAACCATCCTGTGCCTCATCCTCTTCTTAGATCCACGCTTGTTCCAACGGTATGCTAGATCCGCAATGTACTTTGGCCCATCATATGGAGGCCACTCTCCAAGGTCCCAAAAAGGCATGAAGCGGGGGGCTTCATGTGTGCACAAGCGTGTTGACACTGAACTCATGAGGTATCCTGCTCTTCGATATTATAGTTGCGATGTCTAGCTGCTGCCACCAAATGAGAACATAAAAAGTGGTACTACCTTGGTTTACCACAAGTGCATATGAAAATCTTGGAGGAGTACCACATGCATTCTTGACTCTCGAACCTTGCCATCGAACGTTGTACCACCCCTATGCTCGACCTGATAAGTCCCTGTGGCATGGTCAAAACATGTAACCTCATGTGTGCCAACCCTTTCATTTGCCTTCTCTAGGTGTGCCTTTGGTTTTGGAGCCCATATCTCTCCATCACACCATAACTTCATTTTATGAGCGTTTGAACCAGGCAACAAGCTTGTAGAAGGTGAATTAAATAATTGCATTCATTGGCATACCATGTATCCCCAACAATAACTTATTGAATGACTCTGCCATGTTGCTGCATTAAAACTCGTACCTCCATCCACCGGCGTCGTGAGCTCTTGTCCATTTCTCCAAATCCCTTATCAAACATGTGAGCCATTGTCTACCATCTGCATTTGATGCGGTTCTGACCTGCTCTAACTTTTCTAAAAGTACTTGTCCTCAAGCTATAGAGCAGCCTCCTAAAATAGATCAAAGTTATCCTTCACACTATCCTTTCGGAGTAGATTCTTGGCAAGGTGCTGAGTACACCAACGATGGTGTAAAGGTGCGTACCCCTCTATCTGCTCTCGCATGGCATTAAGTATGCCCTGGTGCCTATCAAATATGATGCCAACCTCTCTGCCTGGCCCAACCACATGTATCTGGACTAACCTCAAGAATCATCCCCAACTGTCATTGTTCTCATTCTCAACCAAAGCAAATGCCAAAGGAACCAACTTGTTGTTCGCATCACAGGATATGGCTATAAGAAGTGTGCCCTGGTATATGCCAATCAAGAATGTACCATTGATGGAGAAGATAGGATGACAGTGCCTAAAGGCCTCGACACACTAAGGGAAGCACCAGAAAGTATGGAAGAATATCTACCTCTCATCCTTCCATGCATTTGGTTTTAGGATGTACTCATAATGCATGGTTGGATTCATCAATTTGATTTCATTGAAAAGTACTAGTAGCTGCTCATACCCATCCTCCTAGTCCCCATATATCATCTTCCACGCTTACTACTTAGCCCTCCAAGCTTTACCATAAGTTATCACATAACCTCCACACAACGCCTCAACAGTCCTGATAATTGTCCTAACCTTCATGTTGGGTTCTCCCAGTAATATTTCCATCAATCGCTTGGCAATGAGGGTAGATGTCCACTACCGATGCTTCAGTGTGAGCACATGGTCAGCACAATTGTGTGACCCGATAACTTTTGTGATCTTCCAATTTTCGGTGACCTTTTGCTTCCTTGCATAAACCCTCCATGGGCAGCGTTCCTTGTCACACATAACTATGTAACAGCGCTTCTCATATGAATGCAAGACCATGTAAGGTCTCTTTTGTATCACTGCAAATGCCTGCAACCACCTCTTTAATGCAGGGAGGTCCTTGAATAGTCTACCCTTCTCAATTACCATGTTAGGGCCAGCCTCAGGAGCTTCTAGCAGCTCATCATCATGTCCTTCTGCACAAGCCTGATTGGAATGAGTAAGATCGCTGAACTCATAAACTCTTGGACCACAACGGATGGGAAAGATATGCCTCAACATCTCAACATCACTCTCCATCAGCTATCCAATAGGACGATCATCATCGGAATCAAGAGCCCTTACCATCTCATATGGATCTAAATCATTCATATTTTCAACACTATTGGAGCCACGAAATCCTTCTCTATAGTGCACTTGCGCAGCAATAGAGGGCACATCCACATTGTCAGGAATGTCTCCTACAACATAAGTAGAAAAACGAGGAAAGAATGAGAAAAATAGATGTAAGGAAGGAGGTTAGCTCCCAATAATGATGCGGATAAGACACTTACTTGGATGATTCTATGTCAAAGGGATCTTATGAGCAGGATCTGCCACAACAACATGAGTTTGACGAGCATCTCCAACTAACTCATTGGGGGCAGATTGAGCATCGGGAACCATAGGTGCAACCTCTATCATAGAACCGTCCAATTTATAAGAGCACAAGTACAATAGCGATCACCGAAGCGATCAAACCATCGTACTTGAGCCCATATAAACCCTGTAGTCTGATGAAATTGCGAAGGATCTCAAATAACCAACATATAAACCAAGATTGTACCTGATTCAACATAACCAGTTACATGTTACATCACAGTTCACACTCTCAATTACTACGATGAAGCGTACTCCTATCAAGTTCTCACTATCCGGGAGAGACGGCTATTCGAATCGATTCCTACCTAGCTGGGAAATTATTCCTAACACACACCCATACTTCCCCCGTCGGGGTTACATTAGGTCACCTTTGGGACAACTCAAGTACAATCGTGGGTAAGACCAGCGCCGCACCCTCAAAGATACAACCAATCTGCATGGAGGCTCGGGACTCTAACCCACCCTTGGGCTTAGGGCTTAGGCCATTGGCTCTCCACACATCCTTACTGCCTCTAGGGTGCGCACTTTAATTGCTCATGTCCCCGGCCTGAGTTGAGCTACTCGGCTTTGCGGTCGGAATGACTTATCTAGCCAACTATGTGAGAGGCATGCGTTCAACATGACAAGATGACCTTCAACGACTGGTCCTTAAATGACACAGACGGAATCACTATAATTACCATAACATAAGACTCTGCCCGGTCTCCAATTATTCAACATCATCAAGTTATGTTCCACGATAGCACAATATAGCCAACCGTGATCAAGTTATAACCTATAGCTCGTAGGTCATAGGAAATCACCCGACTTCTACCGGTCTAAGCATAGATAAGTATAATAAGCGTTTCTGGACTTAAATAGGATTCATGGTAGATATTTCTGGACAAAGAATGGTAATATGCATCAAGTGTTTCTAAACAACTCCTATCATGTAATGCATCAATATGAATAACTTTAGGTGACATTTATAAAGTAGGGAGACTTATAATGCTCTGGGGCTTGCCTTTCATGAAAGTTGTAGGCTAGTGATCCGAGCACTCGGGAAGATGATCGGCTTCAGGCTCTCCTTCTTTGGGAACCTCCTGGTGCTGCACGTCTTGGTACTCCTCCTGTGGATCGACGTCGAGTTCCACCAACGTGATCTCCTCGGTTGCACCTATTGCATGCATATGCATAAGTAAGTCCCATGAATGCATAAGAAGGATCATGGATGATGTGATAGGAAATGTACATGCTGTGATAATGAGGTTAAGTAATAACAATGATAACAATGCTAACTCCTTGTTAACTGAGTAGGTGCATATCTCTTCTCTATTCATTACCGATATTCTACACAAGATAATTTGAGAGCTACACATAGCAGCAACTAGTTTACATCAAAACTAAAGTTCTACCTATCCAATTGTTGTGATCTTGGACTTTCTGGAAATACTATAAAATTGCCTACAACTCTTATTTAATCACAAAAAGCTAATTCAAACTCTATCCTAACCAAAATAGGCAATCTTTTCAGTTCTATCCAGAAATTCCAGAGAACAAGCATTTCGGGAGATAAACTTTAAACAGCTATAACTTCTAAACCATTTAGCCTATTGCCTAGAAATGTTGACACAAGATAGATGAAGAAGTTATATACAACTTTGTTATTAACCATTTTTACAGTAAACATCATTATGACTATGAAACACACCCAACAACAGAATCTGTCCTGAAACCACTTTAAATTGAATTATAGAGCAATAATATTTTCATTGCATGTGAGCATTTAAAATTGGACATAACCAAGCATACCAACAGTTCAGGAATATCAAATACACCCAATAAAACATAATGGTCAAGACCAATCTATTTATTTAAATGTCTTTATTAATTTAATTAGATAATTAGGTGAAATAACAAATATATATCAAATGTGCACAATAAATTCTTAAAAAAAATTACAGTGGCTTTCAAGTGCTCCCATTAGACTACTGTAAAAATTTCATACCATTTGAACATGTATAACATCCTCTACAAAAATGACAAGCTAGCAAGGTCTATTTTAGTGAAAATAGTTAACCATATAGAAAAGTGTCAAACAATAGAATATATATTTTTCTTATCTTCATTCTAGTGCCATACTATAATACAAAAATTTGCATGACCATATGTTACTTATTTTTATCGCTACAAATTTCCTTAGAAAATACTATTTATTAATAGATAAATAGAAAGACCCTACTCCAAACAAGTTTACAGTAAGTTTATTGTTTTTCCTAGCTAGAGCATGTCAACACAAGACCAGAAAAATTGGAATCACAATTTTATCACTTTTCTAGCTCAAGATATACATTTTACAATATTGCAAACGTTCAAAAAGCACTTATATAGCTATATTTTATTCACCTATAAAAATACTAGAAACTGTACATTTCATATTTTTACAAAAATACTACACTTCATGAGGATTACAACAAATTTTGGTTCACCAAAATTGGACATCTACAACTCAACTTATGATTTTTTAAATTTTGCATAGATTTCTGAAATAAATGAACTCGCATTAGATTTCCACATCCGCTGACAGTTGGGACCCAAGAGTCAGCCGGGCCCACGCGTCAGTGGCACAAAACAGAGCACCAGCGCTGACTGGCCGGAATTCGCCGACGGCGAGCTCTCCGGTGATGGCATCGGCACCACAATGTTCCCCAAGACATTCTGCACACACTGGGCAAGGTAGCTAGGTCGATTACAGACGCTAAGGGCGACGGTGGCGCTAATGGCGGCACGGCGGGCATGGGTCGATGGTGCATCGCCGGAGTTGGTCAAGATGGCACAAATTAGGGTTTGGCCAAGCTTCTACACCCTACGGCGAATCTAGCGCACACCCAAGCAAGGCAAACGGTGGTCGGAGGCGGCCCGGCCACATCCGGCGTGGCACGGCGGCGAGAACTATGGCGACGGCCACGACACTGCACAGTAGGCCTTACCATGCACGGCTAGCTACACGACAGGTTCGATGAGGTGGTGGGGACACGGTGGAGCTATGACTGCGGTGAGAGGGCGGTGCGAGCATGGTGAGGTGGTGAGCAACCGACAATGGCGTCGACGGCGAGCGCTGCTGCTGTGGGTAGTGCGCGAGCGAGTGAAGGCAGTGGAGAGGGAGAGAGCACAAGGGAGTGAATGAACTGAGCCACGCGGGTTCTCCTTAAGAGCACGCTAGCACGCTACGATGGGGGACCAACGTTGGCCAGCGGTAGCCACGCGGTGGCCGGACTCTGTCCGTGGTCGGCCACAATGGTGTGACGCAACTTGGCCATCAGAGCTCGCGTTCGTGACTAACAGCGCCAAAAGACGATGCCCAAGCTCCTAATCCATGGCTAATTAGCGAAAACTCTCTTAACTAAAGTTGTAGACCTACATACTAGCTCCAATATCTCTTAAATGATCAAGGTCTAAATCACAACGGTTTGCAAGTTACAACATCACCAAGTTAGGTACATCGAACTAAAAAACCAATTAGGACTTAGAAAATTTCCTAAGTGCCAAAACTAGTGTTTTGCTGATTTTTGTGAGCACTAAATGACCAAGCTAGGCACTGTATTAGCTCATGACCCAAAAATAAAAGTTGTTGCTCTACTAAAATGCTACAACTTTGCTTAAGGGTGCTTTACCATGCAAACACTCTATGACATAGTTCAACCTAGGTCAAACATACCACTTTAAAAGAATGACTTACACTATAACTAGGACTTAGAGACCAAACTAGCCTTAGTCATGAATACCAAAGTTGTTCCATGTGATATTCTAAACATTTTTAAGGTACTCCTAGGGTTCCACAATCATTTCATACATTGATTACAAGTAAACCCTAATATATGCAAGGCAATTAAATGACAACACATGCAATATGAGCCAATCATATAGATAATATTTGAGATGCTCATGCTCATGAATGCTCAATGATGGTTGTGCTCATGCAATGTCAAGGTTAAATGCATGCTTAACACCTAGGGTGTTATAGTCCTTCCTCCTTAAAGAAATCTCATCCCAAGATTGCACGACCTACCATTCCTCGTAGAAACTCGGATAAACCTCACGAAGATAATCCTCACGCTCTCACGTAGCATCTTGCTCACTATGATTATTCCAAATCACCTTGTAGAACTTAATGACTTTGCTACGAGTTACTCTTTCCATTTCTTCAAGCACTCGAATAGGTCTTTCTTCATACGTCAAATCTGACTGAATCTTGACATTAGCGGGTTCAATAGCTTCTTCGGGCACACGAAGACATTTCTTGAGTTGGGAGACATGGAAAACATTGAATATAGCTTTCATTTCTAGAGGTAACTAGAGTTTGTAGGCTACCGGTCCTTTTTGTGCAATGATCTGATGTGGTCCAATATACCTAGGAGCAAGTTTTTGCTTCACTCCAAACCTTTGTACCTTCCTCCTTGGGGATACCTTTAGATACACATAATATCCAATTTGGAACACAATAGGACTTCTCCTTTTATCTGCGTAACTCTTTTGTCTTGATTGAGCGGCTTCTATATGTTGTTGAATGATTTGCACTTGTTCTTCAGCTTCTTTGACAAAGTCAATTCCATAATATCTTTTTTCACAGGGCTCAATCTAATTTAGAGGGGTCCTACACTTACGACCATATAAAGCTTTAAACGGAGCCATCTTGATGCTCTCCTGATAGCTATTATTGTAGGAGAATTCAACCAAAGGTAATCAATCCTCCCATGAATCCTTGGAAGAAATCACACATGCTCTCAACATATCTTCCAAGATTTGATTCACACATTCAGTTTGACCTGCTGTCTGGGGGTGATAAGCAGAGCTGCGAATCAATATGGTACCTAAGTACTTGTGCAGGTGTTCCCAAAAATGATTAACAAATTGGGGCCCTCGATCTGATACAATACTCTTAGGCACTCCATGCAATCTGACAATTTGTTCAATGTATAGCTTTGCATATTGATGAGGTCGATACTTGACATTGACAGGAATAAAATGTGCAGACTTGGTGAGACGATCAACAATTACCCATATAGAATCATGACCCTTTTGGGTGTTTGGAAGTCCGACAACAAAATCCATACTAATGTCCTCCCATTTCCAACTTAGAATGGACAGTGGCTGAAGTAACCCTACTGGTTTCATATGAATGGCCTTAACTCAGCAACAATTATCACATCTTGCAACATATGCCGCAATTTATTTCTTCATTTTTGTCCACCAAAATCTAGTTTTCAAGTCTTGGTACATCTTGCTGCTACCCGGGTGAATGGATAGCTTAGAAGAATGAGCTTTCTCTAGAATTTGGTTTCTCAACTCCCTATTTTTAGGCACTATAAGTCGATCTTTAAACCATAGAACACCATTCTCATCCAACCAAAAATGCTTACTTTCTTCTTCTTTCATCTTTCTTTTGAAATGGAATATACCAACATCAGTCTTTTGGAGCTCAATGATCTTGGACTCAAGAGAACAACTAACAGTGATACTGTGTAGGACTGCAGGATGCAATAAGTTGAAACCATCTTCCAACAAAGAATTACGATGATACTTTTGGTTTAAGGCATCGGCAACCACATTGGCCTTCCCTGGATGATAATGCACTTCTAGGTTATAATCCTTGATCAATTCTAACCATCTACGCTGCCTCATGTTCAACTTAGGTTGAGTAAAAAGGTACTTAAGGCTTTTGTGATCAGTGTAGATGTGCCAAACATTATCAAGCAGGTAATGTCTCCAAATTTTTAGAGCATGGACAACTGCTGCAAGCTCCAAATCATGCGTTGGATAGTTGACTTCATGCTTTCTCAATTGGCGCGAGGCATAAGCAATGACTTGGCCTTCCTGCATTAAAACACACCCTCAACCGGTACTTGAGGCATCACAAAATACATCAAATGGTTTCTTAATGTCAGGTTGTGCTAAAACAGGAGTAGTAGTTAGCAAAGTCCACAAAGTGTGAAAAGCTGCTTCACACTCTGGTGTCCATACAAACTTTTCATCCTTCTGAAGTAACCTCGTCATGGGCTTAGACATCTTGGAGAAATCTAGGATAAACCAACGATAGTATCCAGCTAAACCAAGAAAACTTTGAACCTCGTGAACTGAGGTGGGAGCTTTCTAATCCATCACTTCTTGCACTTTGGATGGGTCTATAGAAATTCCATCCTCAGATAATACGTGACCTAGGAAAGGTACCTTCTTCAACCAAATTCACATTTACTAAACTTTGCATACAACTTATGCTCTCTTAGTCTTGACAATACCACTCTCAAGTGCTCCTCATGCTCTTCTGCCGTCTCAAAATAAATCAAGATGTCATCGATGAACACAACCACGAACTTGTCAAGTTTGGGCATGAACACCGAGTTCATCAAATACATGAAATAGGCAGGAGCATTGGTCAATCCAAAGGACATGACTAAATACTCATAAAGGCCATACCTAGTGGAAAAAGCCGTCTTAGGTACGTCTTCCAGCCTGATCTTGATTTGGTGATAACCTGACCTCAAATCAATCTTAGAGAATACTTTTGCTTTCACCAATTGATCAAATAAGATATCAATGCGAGGCAATGGATATTTGTTCTTGATAGTAACATCATTGAGTGGTTGATAGTCCACACACATCCACAAAGACTTATCCTTCTTTTTCACAAATATAGCCAGACAAACCCATGGTGATGAACTAGGGCAAATGAGACCCTTTTCTAAGAGTTCTTGCAACTAGATCTTTAATTCTGCTAACTCATTATGTGGTATTCTATACGGTCTTCAGGAAATGGGTGTGGTACCCGGTAACAATTCTATCTTGAATTCTATCTCTCTATCTAGTGGTAACCCCAGCAATTCATCAGGAAAGACATCTAGAAATTCACATACTACCAGAATATCAGCAAGGGCCACAGGCAGGATACCATTGGCCACATTATGGAGATCAAACTCCCAAGGAAGGGGTACTAGAAAAGCATCATTATTCTTGGGGTCCCTCAACATGATGGTTCTAGTCGAGGTATCGATAAGAACACCATGGTTCTTCATCCAATTCATACCTAAGATAACATCTGTACCCAATCCCGGTAATATCACTAAATTAGGAGTATACTCTCATTCACTTATTTGGATACGTACATCTCTAACTATCTGATTGATGGAAATGTTACTCCCGGTACCACTTATACAATAACCACCTTTGTCGACTACAAATATTTTCTGATCTTACTTGGATGTAAAAGTTGGACTCATGAATGAATGTGAAGCTCTAGAATCAAATAAAACGACTACAGGATGATGATTCATAAGAAACATACCAGTTGTGACAACCTCACCAGAGGGAATCTCTTCCATGGTGGTATAGTGCACGTGTCCCTGACGTCCATTTGAGTTGCCTTGCTTCTGGTTGTTGTTCTTCTTGGGATAAGGGCAATTCCTTGACCAATGGCCAGTCTTGTTGCAGTTCCAGCATGGCATAATGCTAGGTGGAATGTTGGAGCTTCCTTGTCCATTGCTACCCTTTGGTAGGGCAATAGAGTAGGCCTTGTGGTACACTTTCTGGTTCTGACTGGTCTGTGCCTTCTTCTAAGGTGGCCTATACTTTGGAGTGGGAGGGCGAAACTGACGTCTCACAGTAGTAGGAGCTTTTGGCTAAGATACACCTGCTTCATATGCTTTCTTGTGATTCTTAGATGCAACATAGATATTATTACGATTCTCTTGAGTTAAAGCATCACTAACGAACTCATTGAAAGTAGCACATTTGTTGTTACCTAGTGTCTTCATCAGCTTCGAGCTAAGCCTCCTCTTGAAACTAGCAATCTTCTTTACATCAATATCCACAAACTCTGTGGCATACCTTGACAAATTGTTAAAGGCATGCAGACACTTAGTTAGACTCTTGATACCTTGCATCAGCCTCATGAATTATGTATGCTTCATACTCATCAGCCTGGGGGAATATAATGTCCCCTAAATGCAGCCTTAAATTGGTTCCAGGTGATTTGAGCATCCTCAGGCAAAGTGGATCGATGATGACTCCACCATATGCCTGTAGGTCCCTATAGCTAGTGCGATGCATACTTTGTCTTTAGGTGCTCGGTGAGCCTTAACAAATGGAACTTCTATTCGATTGTATTCAGTCATTCATCTGCCTGCAATGGCTCTTCTGCTTCCTTAAAAATAGGAGGCTTGGTGTCAAGGAAGTCCTTCAAAGTGCTAAACTAGTTAGGTTTAGGTCCTTGGTGCTTGTCTCTTCCTCGTCCCTGGCCAACATTCTGCGCGAGACAGCGCAACACTTCTCCCATGGAACGTTGGGTCTCCTTGAGTTGGGCCATCATCTCTGCTGGTGTAGGATGCAGGGGTGGTGAAAGATCATCATCACCATTCCGTCCGGTACTAGCCCCTCTGCGAGTGCAAGTCATCTGCAAAGTTGCAACAAGTGATTATTAGATGATCTCAAGAGATTGTAGAAGAATTGTATAATCATGCCATACTATAATTACTAGAGAGAATCGTAAATTCATACAATAACACAGAGGCACAATAATTCATTTCTACAACATAACATCACCAAATGGATCACTTATCGTACTCGCAACGCGTTCCATACATGCCAAATTTTTCATGCCAAAAACAACTGGAAATTCATTAAAAAGTACCATCACCACATGTAGTACATGCATAGTTCCAAAAACATCGAAAGGGTATATCATGAAATTGAGACCTACAACATGAGTTTGTTACATGAAGATTGAAGATAAAGAGCTACTACATCTAGCTAGCTACTATAGCTAAGCTACTCGGGGTGATCGCTGTCGATGTCGGACACACCATCACCATGGTCATCCTCAAAAGGCTCCACCTCTTCATCTTCGGGATCCTCCTCAGCATCCATCTCCATGCCATCATCCTCAGTAATCAACACATTAGGACCTTCTTCCACCGCTGGAGCTGGAGGAATAATTGGGTTCACTATGTTGTTGAGGCGATGAACATCAATCTGAAGCTCCTCAATCTAGCGCATGAGTTCCTGCTCTCTGCGATCGAACTCTGTTGCCTGTCTAGCGGCCTAGAACATAGTCCTAATCCTAGCTGCCTCCCTGGTTCAACAAGGCAAATGACATCGTCCCTCTCAACATGGATGCCTTGTAATTCAGCCCTAGCTGCATCTCTTTCTGCAACAGCACGAACAAACTACCCCCGGCGAGTGTCTAAGGATGTCATATAATTACCTATTTCATTTTGGGCTGCTCTAACTTCCCTTTGGTGCCTGTGCACATGTCCTCGCAACCTGTGTTGTGCAGCCTATGCTCTTTGGAGCTCTTGCATATAGTTAACGTAGCTATCTTGGCGTGAATAAAACATCTTTATGACTGCATGCATGGCACTCATTGCAGCATTACTACTTCCTGCTCTTTCATCCCTATCTCTAACTAAAGCATTACCGCCTTGCTGGGTCCAAGCGGTATGTGATGCATCCACTCATGGGAAAGATCCAACAGGCCCATTTACAAGCTCATCGCCAAATTCCTAACAAATCTCACTGAGAACCTCAAAAGCAGCCACTTGGGCACCTTCCCAAGGGATCTATCCATCTGACTCGACACTCCATCCTTGCCACTACGGATTGTCCACATGGGCTGCAACAGTGACCCGCACGTCGTACCACCTCTATCCCTCAGTTGCCACTTCGCTCCAAAAGTAGCGAGGCGGTTCAGCATACCCGACAGAGTTCAACACCCTCCATAGTAAGGTGGGAGTCCCAAACAATGCCAAAAAGGTGTCGCTAGCAACAGGAGCTCCTAGGGTTGCCATCTGTAGTGAAAGGTTACAAGTAAGAGAGACAACACGATTATAGAAACGAGTTACTTAACAATAAGATCATTTAAGGGGGAAACAATGCAATAAATATTAAGGAATAATGCACCATGATGTATGCTCGTTCCGTACATCCTCACAAACTTAGAAAAATAAATCCTAATGGCATACGCGGTGGCATACATACGTTCTCTCAATATAATCATAACTAGGCAAGCTACACGTTTTGTTGTTAGTGTACCTGTAGAAAATGCATTTCAACCCAACCCAACTATTATAAATACAGAAATGTAAATCTGGGCTCTAGGTTGCAACTAAATACTTCCATATATGTATATCCATACATATACTTCTGTATCAAAGCTACCCAATGACAGTTTATTACCCACAATTAAATACACACCATACACACATGCAAGCATGCATATACGGCCGTATCAAAGCTAGCTCTCCCCGACCGCACGCTCACAACTTGCGGTCTTGCCACTCATCAACTTACCTTCTTACCTTGGGGTAGAGGCATTTGATCCATATATTACCACTCAAGTGAGTGGCATCCATACAATAGCACGTCATATAGATGACGAAAGTAAAAACCCCCATGTTAGTACTTAAATAGCCACCTAAAAGTCCTTAACTGGGCATAAAGGAGATGACCACTGGCACACTTTAGATTTTTATAACATAAAACCTTTGTTTTAAAAACACATATGACAAGTTTAATGTTGAACCTTGCTCTAATACCAGCTGTCACATAACCATTCAATTTATAAGAGCACAAGTACAATAGCGATCACCGAAGCGATCAAACCGTCATACTTGAGCCCATATAAACCCGGTAGTCCGATGAAATTCGCGAAGGATCTCAAACAACCAACATACAAACTAAGATCGTACATGATTCAACATAACCAGTCACATGTTACATCATAGTTCACAAATATCTCACATACATCGGAGTTCATAGAGTTATTACAAACCAAGATTAAAAGTAGCGGAAGCAAAGTAGTTTGACATCAACATCACGCATAGTTTAATACAAAGCCAGTTTCATAGTCATCTCCAACCAAAAGCATAAGGGTGAGATGAAATATATAATGACCATGCCCATGGTCCTATTCCTCATCCACTGCAGGAGCAAAGCAGTTCTTGCAGTAGCCGTGATACATAACAGTATCTGCAACAATGGGAATAAAACCCTGAGTACTAGAAGGTACTCAGCTAGACTTACTGTCATCTACTAAAATACTAAGACACCAAGGAGTATGCAAGGCTTTTATCAGTAGAGCTGGTAGACTTTATTTGCATAAAAGCATAAGTTGTCCAATATATTTCAAACTGTGAATCACCAGTTATTAATCCTATCTCATACTACATTAGCACTATCATATGCCAAACATGTTGGTACCATTAAGTCATCACAATAATAACCATATCCAATTGAGTTCTTGCATAATCTCATAACCAACACTTCAATCAATTACTACTTTGAAGTGTACTCCTATCAAGTTCTCACGATCCGGGAGAGACGATGATTCGAATCGATTCCTACCCAGCTAGGGAATTATTCCTAACACACACCCATACTTTCCCCGTCGAGGTTGAATTAGGTCATCTTTAGGACAACTCAAGTACAATCGTGGGTAAGACCGGCGCCGCACCCTCCAAGATACAACCATTCTGCCAGGAGGCTCGGGACTCTAACTCACGCTTAGGCTTATGCCATTATCTCTCCGCACATCCTTACTACCTCTAGGGTGCGCACTTAAACTACTCGTGTCCCCGAGCCTGAGTTGAGCTACTCGGCTTCATGATCGAAACAACTTATCTAGCCAACTATGTAAGAGGCATGTGTTCAACATGACAAGATGACCTCCAACAATTGGTCCTTAAATGACACAGACGGAATCACTATGATTACCACAACATAAGACTTCGCCCGGTCTCCAATTATTCAACATCATCAGGTTATGTTCCACTATAGCACAATATAGCCAACCATGATCAAGTTATAACCTATAGCTCGCAGGTGACAGGAAATCACCCAACTTCTATCGGTCTAAGCATAGCTAAGCATAATAAGCGTTTCTGGACTTAAATAGGATTCATAGTAGATATTTCTGGGCAAGGAAAGGTAATATACAACAAGTGTTTCGAAACAACTCCTATCATGTAATGCATCAATACGAATAACTTTAGGTGACATTTATAAAGTAGGGAGACTTATAATGCTCCGGGGCTTGCCTTTCACGAAAGTTGTAGGCTGGTGATCTAGGCAATCGGGAAGATGATTGGCTTTAGGCTCTCCTTCTCTGGGAACCTCCTGGTGCTGCACCTCTTGGTTCTCCTCCTATGGATCGACGTCGAGTTCCACCAACGTGATCTCCTCGATTGCACCTATTGCATGCATATGCATAAGTAAGTCCCATGAATGCATAAGAAGGATCATAGATGATGTGATAAGGAATGTACATGCTATGATAATGAGGTTAAGTAATACAATGATAATAATGCTAACTCCTTGTTAACTGAGTAGGTGCATATCTCTTCTCTATTCATTTCCGATATTCTACACAAGACAATTTCAGAGCTACACATAGCAGCTACTAGTTTACATCATAACTGAAGTTCTACCTATCCAATTGCTGTGATCTTGGACTTTCTAGAAATATTATAAAATTTCCTACAACTCTTATTTAATCACAAAAAGCTAATTCAAACTCTATCCTAACCAAAATAGGCAATCTTTTTAGTTCTGTCTAAAATTCTAGAGAACAAGCATTTCAGGAGATAAACTTTAAACATCTATAACTCCTAAACCATTTTGCCTATTGCCTTGAAATTTTGACACAAGATAGATGAAGAAGTTATATACAATTTTGTTATTAACCATTTTTATAGTAAACATCATTATTACTACGTAACATACCCAACAATAGAATCTATCCTAAAACCACTTTAAATTGAATTATAGAGCAATAATATTTTCATACCATTTGAACATATATAAAATTATAAAGCAATAATATTTTCATACAATAAAATTACAGTGGCTTCCAAGTGATCCCAATAGACTACTATAAAAATTTCATACCATTTGATCATGTGTAACATCCTCTACAAAAATGACAAGCTAGCAAAGTCTATTTTAGTGAAAATAATTAACCCTATAGAAAAGTGTCAAACAATAGATTATATATTTTTCTTATCTTCATTCTAGTGCCATACTACAGTACAAAAATTTGTATGGCTATATGTTACTTATTTTTATCCCTACAAATTTTGTCAGAAAATACCATTTATTAATCGATAAATAGAAAGACCCTACTCCAAACAAGTTTACAGCAAGTTTATTGTTTTTCCTAGCTAGAGTATGTCAACACAAGACCAGAAAAATTGGAATCACAATTTTATCACTTTTCTAGCTCAAGATATATATTTTACAATATTGCAAACATTCAAAAAGCACTTATATAGCTATATTTTATTCACCTAAAAAATACTAAAAACTGTACATTTCATATTTTTACAAAAATACTACACTTCATGAGGATTACAACCAATTTTGGTTCACCAAAATTGGACATCTACAACTCAACTTATGGTTTTTCAAAGTTTGTATGCATTTCTGAAATAAATAAACTAGCATTAGATTTACAGCCGCTGACAGCTAGGACTCAAGAGTCAGCCGGGCCTGCGCGTCAGTGGCACAAAACAGAGAACCGGCGCTGACTGGCCGGAGTTCGCTGATGGTGAGCTCTCCGGCGACGGCACCGGCACCACAATGTTCCCCAAGACATTCCGCACACACTGGGCTAGCCAGCTAGGTCGATTACACACACTATGGGCGACGGTGGCGCTAATGGCGGCACGGCGGGCGTGGGTCGATGGTGCATCTACACCCTACGGCGAATATAGCGCACAACCAAGCACGACAAATGGTGGTCGGAGGTGGCCCGGCCACGTGCAGCGTGGCACGGTGGCGAGAACTACGGCGATGGCCACGGCGCTGCACAGGAGGCCTTACCGTGCACGGCTAGCTACATGACGGGTTCGGTGAGGTGGTGGGGACACGATGGAGCTATGACTGCGGTGAGAGGGCGATGCGAGCGTGGTGAGCTACCGACAATGGCATCAGCGGTGAGCACTGCTGCTGCGGGCGGTGTGCGAGCGAGTGAAGGCCGTGGAGAGGGAGAGAGCGCAAGGGAGTGAATGAACTGAGCCGCGTGGGTTCTCCTTAAGAGCGCACCAGCACGCTGCGATGGGGGCCCGACATCGGCCAGCGGCAGCCACATGGCGGCCAGACTCTCTCCACGGTCGGCCACGACGGCGTGACGCGACTCGGCCATCAGAGCTCGCGTTCATGACTGACAGCGCCAAAAGATGATGCCCAAGCTCCTATTCCATGGCTAATTAGCGAAAACTCTCTTAACTAAAGTTGTAGACCTACATACCAGCTCTAATATCTCTTCAATGATCAAGGTCTAAATCGCAATAGTTTGCAAGTTACAACATCACCAAGTCAGGTACATCGAACTGAAAAACCAGTTAGGACTTAGAAAATTTCCTAAGTGTCAAAACTAGTGTTTTACTGATTTTTGTGAGCACTAAATGACCAAGCTAGGCACTGAATTAGCTCATGACCCAAAAATAAAAGTTGTTGTTCTACTCAAATACTACAATTTGTCTTAAGGGTGCTTTGCCATGCAAACACTCTATGACATAGTTCAACCAAAGTCAAACATACCACTTTAAAACAATGGCTTACACTATAACTAGGACTTAGAGACCAAACTAGCCTTAGTCATGAATACCAAAGTTGTTCCATGTGATATTCTAAACATGTTTAAGGTACTCCTAGGGTTCCACAATCATTTCATACATTGGTTACAAGTAAACCCTAGTATATGCAAGGCAATTAAATGACAACACATGCAATATGAGCCAATCATATAGATAATATTTGAGATGCTCATGCTCATGAATGTTCAATGATGCTTGTGCTCATGCAATGTCAAGGTTAAATGCATGCTTAACACCTAGGATGTTGCAACCTCCACATCCATATCAGGTTTGAGGACGGGAGGATCAAAGTGTGTCTACTGATCCATTGGTGGCAAAAACCCATGAGAGATGGGATCAACTAACACCCGACGCATAACCACGTCCAAACTTTGAAACTAGCTCTTCATAGCTGATTTCACATAGTTCTCCCACTGATCTGCACACCCAATTAGGATCATCTTCCTAAGGATGTTGGGAGGGGAACCTAGGTGAAGTACACCCTCAACTGCAATGCCATCATCATCAAGGCAATGTAGCTTCTCCCGAGTCCTTGCAACCAACACAGGCACGCTTTGTATGTCAACAAACTCAACATATCCATAGCAATCGCTTTCCACGGTGCCTCCATGATATATGCTCACTAGGTTATCCATCTAATTTATACACATAACGAAGCACATTTTCTTTAGTCCAATATAAATGAAACATACTAAGTATAAGGTCTCTAGTACGTAATAACTAACTAAATAGATACTATCAATTCACTACTAACTACTAAGTACTACTAACTAACTATGTCAAGTAACTATCTAACTAACTATGTAACTAACTATATAAGTATTTAACTAACTATCTTACTAACTATATAACTATGTAACTAACTATATATCTAACTATGTAAAATATCCATCAATCAACCTATCAATCTAAATATCTTTATACCTATCTAAATCACTACCACACTAACTAACTAATAACCATTGTTAAATAAGAACAAAATTAAAAAACTAATGTACCTCGAGTGCAGAGGAGGCGCAACCGGTCGACAGGATGCAGAGACGGTCAATGGAGAAGCTGCTGTGTGCCCACGCGTGCTCGCGGTCGGTAACTAGAGTGGCCAAGCAGGCAGGGTGGGCAGCCATAGTAGGCCTACAACCGGCACCCCACTACCAGTCCACGGTCCCCGATGCCCCTATGGAGCGAGCAAGGGAGGGTGGCACAGCAGGGGCCAATGCGGTTGTGGCCGTCTAGGTTCGACTACGGGGAGGACGGTGCAACAGTCATGGGCAGGGCATGGCGCGGCTGGCCAGTGTGTGGGGAGGGGTGGGGCACAGCTGGCCAGCGTGCGTGGCGGGGCAGGGCAGGGCAGCATCTGGCGGGCAAAAGAGAGAGGCATGAGGGAGAATAGGAGAGGAAGAGAGAAAGAAAACATACCCATCTGTAAGGTAGGATCGGCGCCAAGATCGTTGGTGCCGGCATGGCGCGGCTGGCCAGTGTGTGGGGAGGGGTGGGGCACAGCTGGCCAGCGTGCGCGTGGCGGGGCAGGGCAGGGCAGCATCTGGCGGGCAAAAGAGAGAGGCATGAGGGAGAATAGGAGAGGAAGAGAGAAAGAAAACAGACCCATCTGTAAGGTAGGATCGGCGCCAAGATCGTTGGTGCCGAGCCTGGCGCCAAGATCTATGGCGCCAAGCTCGGCGTCAAGATCTATGGCACCGTGCTGCCTATCAGGTCACCACCATGTTTACGTAGATGCCTACATGGCCTCGTAACCTAGGCGCCAAATATGATGGCGCCGAGACGTGTTATCTCGGCGCCAATTACTCTGGCATCGAGCTAAGGGTCTAGATTTTGAAAGCATACCTTCAAGGATATATTTGTGACAAACTTTCACAAAAAGGGCCAAAAAAACAAAAAAAATTGGCATCAGGCCAGCAAAATCGTGTCAACCAAGCAAAAGAAACGAATTGATGCGATGCCATCTAATTGAATGCGATGCGTCCCGTCCCATCCCTCGGCTTTGGAAGAAATCGATCCGGGCCGGCGGCACCTCCAAGCCGACGACAACCCATGCACAAAGATAGTGCTAGCTAGCTCCTGGCTCGTTTCATTTGGCTCCATGGATCGATCTCTTTCAGCAGCCTAGTTAGGACATGCGCCATGTTGTCCATATGTACCCTGACCAGAGTCGGAGGATGGGATCAGAGAATATATACACACATATATACGTGTGGAACTGCACCGTGCATGTAACTAGTGTAGGCTGCTGGAGCGCAGCCCATGTTGAGGACTTTGCGAATACCATATCTACGGTTCCTCCACCACTGAGACTGTCTTCAACAATCGGGACCTAAAATATAAGATCCATTCATTCTTTGGGGACAAAGGGTTCAATACCTATTTTTGGTCTTCTCCAACAACAAGACCCAAAAGACAACCCTTTCTGTAAATGGGTCATTAGGAGAGAGGATACTCAGATTTGGGTTACGTCTCTCCTGGCACCTAAAATAGGTCTTCCATATAGATGCTCTATTGAAGGCTATATGTATTGTGTTGGAGATCCATTTTGGGTTTGGATTCCGCAATGGGTCTCCTGTTGGAGACAGCTTGATATAATTGAAACACAGCTTTGGCCAAAACAGACAACTGCAGCATTGTAACACCCTAAAATTTGCATGATTTTAAAATAGGAGAAAATGATTTGTTTATGCATTGGTGTGAGCAATTAAACCTAGTGGAATAATAATTTTTGTTAATTAAAATCAACTATAGGGTTTATCTACATGCTGGTGCATACATGCCGCTGCATATTATTTTGTGATGTGTGGTTTTGATCAAAATTTCAAAGAGAATTTAAATTTGAATTGGAATTGGTTCTAAAAATATGTTTTAGAAAAAGAAAAGGATTTCTTTTCTTTCCCCTCACCCTCTTTGGTTTTCAGCCTACCACCACAGGCCCCTTTACTCCCCACTTGGGCCAGAGTGCCACTTTGGGCCACTCCTCTCTTCTTCTCTCCATGGCCCAGGCAAGCCAAAGGCATGCACAGCTGCCCGCGCTCTCCTCCCTCGCCTGTCTCGCTGACAGCCCAGGCCCGCGTGTCAGGGTTATCTTCTCTAGTTTGTCTCCATGCTGGACTCTGTCCGAGCCAGACATCGCCGACCGAGTCCGCCTTCGCTACGCTGCTGGCGTGCACTCCACGCCACCCCGCTCATAAATAGCCTTCCCGAGCTATGCCGCACTCCTATCTAAGCCTAGAGCCAGTGCCGCCTCGCTTCGAGACACAGCAAAGCCGCAACCCTAAGCTCTGCCGCCGCCGTCGGTTCTACGTAGCCACCACGCATCGTCGTCGGTTCCCCACCTTGGTATTCCATCTAGGTGAGTTCATCGTCATCTCTTCTTTCTTCACATGCCCTCTCTTTGCTCTGTGGTGGTCCGTAGGCCCCAATCTAACTCCACCGGCAAGATTCTCGCCACCGTTCATGGCCGCCACCACCGTCGGTTTCCTTCCCCGGCGACAGCACTCTCCCTCCCCCTTCGATTTAATCCAAGCTGTCCAAATCAGATCTAACAGTCCAGATCTCATCATACCGATTCGCCTGTTAATTTTTCTAAAGAGCCCCTACACTTTTCTATATTAGAACCTACAGTCCAATGTGCAAATCTAGAGTACGTTTTCTTCTTTTGAAAACATAGTTTCTTCGGATTAGATTCAAAATACGTTTTCATCTATTTACAATTTTGCTACTAATCTTGTTTAAGCCATAAAATCATCGTTTTAACTCCGATTTGGTCCGTTCAAGTTACGTTAAGTTCATAATTCTATAACCATGGAAGCATACTAGCTGGACGTGAGCTATTTGCATCATGCTCGTCATGCCACCATGGAAGATGGCATAGAAGATGCAGCCACTGAAGCCTGCATGGGTCTCTGTGGCCACCGTTTTGAGGATATGAAGGAGAACCAATATCAATTCCTCCCTCGCCAACACCCTGAATTGGAGTGGGCAATGATGGACCCTCAGGGCATGGATCCAACTACCCAAGTGTTGGTACACTTTGGCTGTGAGTAAGTAGGGAAGATTCGGTGACTGGAAGATCAGTTGAAGGCATAGCAGGAGACTCTTAAGAGGTACTAACAAGTGATAGATGACCAAAGAGTGAGCCTTAGCCTGCCAAGGATTTATGAGTAGCTTCCCCATAAACCTCGCCCATAGGTGTTGGAGTTCCTGTCTATGTAATAAGACGTTAGTGGCACGGGTCAAGATGAGTCAAGTCGAGTCTAGTGGTGCGGTGTGAACTTTGGTGTGCCTAGTTGATTTATTATTATGGTTATGTGTGAGTTGGATTTTTGTAATGAGTGCTAAAACTTTGTGGAAATGTCTACAAGTTCCATAGTTAAGAATATTAAGGTTTGAGTCAATAAATAAATAGTTGGGTTTGGTACATCATGTTCTCTTGGATCTATTTTTTAGAGCAGTCTGCCCTTATCTCAATGCCAATCTAAATATACTCAACCCAAAAATTATGAAATTTTTATAGGAGCAGATAGACTTAAGTATATTTCTAATGCCTCTGGAATCAGCCCTATATCTGATCTGGTTTGAGAGATATAGCTGTTTTAAGTTGTAGTTTCTGTGTAGTCTAGAATCTGGAACAATTTTGGTTCTGTCCTATTTTTGAGTAACCTAACGACAGAATCTGGCATGTGGTCTGAATAAAAGTTGTGGATAATTTCTTAATCTTTCCAACCATATAAATCACACCTCTTTTGGATATCTGGAACTCAAGATCTGACTGTTTTACCAAGCTGCTGATGTGGGAACTCGTCCAGAAAATTTTCAGAATGTATTCTATATCTCTATAAGTGCATATAACATGGAAATCTCTAAAATTTGAATATTTGTGTTGGATGTCAGATGTCTCGAAGAGGAAGAGGCCGAGGTCATGGAGGTGTTCCCCCACATCCACCACAACCACTGCCACTGACTATTGAGCAGCTTCTGGCAGTGCAGACATAGCTTATGTAAGCTCTGGTGCAGAATCAGCAGAATCCACCAATTGGTGGAGCACCGTGTGACAAGGGTGGTGAATTCTTGAAGGGCCTCCCCTCGGTGTTTTATCATGCCACTGATCCACTATAAGTAGATGATTGGCTTCGTGCAGTGGAAAAGCAACTAAACATAGCGTAGTGCGACGGTCAGCAGAAGGTGTTGTACGTACCAGGACAACTCCAGGGAGAAGCTCAAGATTGGTGGGAGGCATTCGAATATGGATGTCCCACTAATGCTCCTCCTCTCACCTGGCAGGAATTTAGAGAGAATTTTAGATCCTAACACATACCTGAAAGATTGATAGAGCTCAAGCAGGAGGAATTTAGAGCTCTAAAACAGGGATCTATGTTTGTAGCTGAGTATCGTGATAAATTTGCTCAGTTGTCACATTATGCTCCGAATGAGGTGGCTGATGATGTTGATAAGTAATGCCACTTTCTCAAGGGTCTGTATGATGGTCTACAACTCCAGCTTATGTCCAATACATACCCCAATTTCTAGACGCCGGTGAATCGCGCTATTGTTATTGATAATAAGGGCAAAGAGATGGAGGCTAAGAAGAGGAGGCTTCAGGGACAGGCCTCTGGGAGTAATACTCGTTCGCGCACCAACCCTCAGCAAGGATTCTAGCAGAGGTACTGGGCCACCTAATTAGTGGAATTGCAACCAAAACCAGCAGCAGAATGGCATTCAACGTCCCCAGCAGCAAAGTGGCTAGCAGACACCATGACAGGGAGCGCCTAACAACACTCCCATGAAGACCAGTGCCCCTAGCACTCCCAACAAGTGTTTCCAGCTGTGGTAAAGAGGGTCACCTATCTTATAATTGCCCTGAGAAGCCAAACCAGCAGACCCCACAAAGGCAGCACAGTCATCAGAAGCCAACACCCAACACAGAAAAGGTCAATCATGTGTCTACAGAGATGGCGCTTGTAGAACCAGAAGTCATGCTCGGTATGTTCGATGTCAATTCCATTCCTACCACTGTTCTTTTTGATTCTGGGGCTTCACATTCTTTCATATCACAAGCATTTGTTAGAACACATATCATACCCTTATGTGCCATGAAAGATCCTATATTAGTAAACTCAACATGAGGTAGTATGCAAGCTTCTTATCGTTATCTTCCAACTAGTCTATCCTTAAGGGGGGTTGAGTTCAAAGTGAGCCCTATTATGTTGAGAACATCTAGCATTGATGTGATTCTATGTATGGATTGGATGAAGCAAAACCGGACAGTAATTCAGTGTCAAGAGAAGGTAGTTGTTGTGACCGCACCAAATGGGGATAGAATCAGTGTCGATGTTGTAGTACAAGCATAGTCAATAGCCACAGTGGACTAGCTTGATGATCGTGTCAACAAGGAGGACCCAGTAGTGGATGAGTTTCTAGATGTGTTCTCCGATGACTTGCCAGGTGTGCCACCTGACCGTGACATTGAGTTTATTATTGAATTATTACTTGCCAGGTTATGATTCAATTTGGGTGATAGTGGATCGGTTAACTAAAGTTGCTCACTTCTTATCGGTCAAGACTACCTATACTGGACCCTAATTGGCTGCATTATATATGGAAAGAATAGTATGTCTACATGGTGTTCCAAAGAAGATCGTGTCTGATAGAGGTACTCAATTCATGTCACACTTTTGGCAAACAGTACATACCTCATTGGGAACAAAGTTGAATTTGAGTACAACATATCACCCTCAAACCGATGGGCAAACTAAGAGGATTAATCAGATATTAGAGGACATGTTGAGAGCTTGTGCATTGCAGTATGGTACAAGTTGGGACAAGAGCTTGCCTTATGTAGAGTTTTCATATAACAACTATTATCAGAAGAGTCTCAAGATGGCATCTTTCGAGGCTTTGTATGGACAAAAGTGTAGAACCCCGTTGTTTTGGAATCAAATAGGAGAAACTCAAGTGTTCGGACCATATGTTTTAAGAGACGCAGAAGAGCAAGTAAGGATGATTAGGGATAACTTGAGAGTGGCACAGTCTCGACAGAAGAGTTATGCTGACACTCGAGAGAAGAGAATTGGTTTTTGAAATAGGGGATTATGTTTACCTAAAAGTGTCACTAATGAGAAGTGTGAGAAGGTTTAACATGAAAGAAAAGTTAGCACCAAGGTATATTGGGCCTTTCAAGATTTTAGAGAGACATGGTGAAGTAGCTTATCAGTTGGAATTGCCTGAGAGTTTGTCAGGTGTACATGATGTGTTCCATGTGTCTCAATTAAAGAAGTATTTACGTGTACCTAAGGAGTAGATACCATTAGAAGAACTTACAGTTAAGGAAAATCTTACATATGAGGAATTTCTAGTAAGGATTTTGGAGACGACAGAAAGGGTTACAAGGGGCTGAGTTATAAAGATGTGTAAGGTTCAGTGGAATCGGTATAAAGAAAATGAGGCTACTTGGGAAAGAGAAGAGGATTTGAGGAAAACATACCCGCAGCTTTTTGAGTAAGCAGCGTCCGAATCTCGAGGACAAGATTCATTTTAAGGGGGGTAGAATTGTAACACCCTAAAATTTGCATGATTTTAAAATAGGAGAAAATGATTTGTTTATGCATTGGTGTGAGCATTTAAACCTAGTGGAATAATAATTTTTGTTAATTAAAATCAACTATAGGGTTTATCTACATACAGGTGCATACATGCCGCTGCATATTCTTTTGTGATGGTGGTTTTGATCAAAGTTTTAAAGAGAATTTAAATTTGAATTGGAATTGGTTCTGAAAATATGTTTTAGAAAAAGAAAAGATTTTTTTCTTTTCCCCCTCACCCTCTTCGGTTTTCAGCCCACCACCGCAGGCCCCTTTCCTCCCCACTTGGGCCAGAGCGCCACTTCAGACCGCTCCTCTCTTCTTCTCTCCGTGGCCCAGCCAAGCCGAAGGCCCGCACAGCTGCCCCGCGCTCTCCTCCCTCGCCTGTCTCGCTGACAGCTCTTGCCCGCGTGTCAGGGTTATCTTCTTCTCCAGTTCATCTCCGTGCCGTACTCCGTTTGAGCCAGACATCGCCGCCGAGTCTGCCTCCGCTACATCGCTGGTGTGCGCTACACGAAACCCCGCTCATAAATAGCCGCCCTGAGCTGTGCCACACTCTTGTCTAAGCCTAGAGCCAGCGCCGCCCTCGCTTCGAGCCATAGCAAAGCCCCAACCCTAAGCTCCACCACGCCATCGGTTTTGCGTAGCCGCCACGCATTGTCGTCGGTTCCTCGCCTTGGTATTCCATCTAGTTGAGTTCGCCGTCATCTCCTCTTTCCCCCCGTGCCCTCTCTTTGCTCTATGGTGGTCAGCAGGCCCCAATCTAGCTCCGCCGGCGAGCTTCTCGCCACCGTTCAGGGCCGCTGCCGCCGTCGGTTTCCTTCCCCGGCGACAGTGCTCTCTCTCCCCCTCTGATTTAATCCGAGCCATCCAAATCAGATCTAACGGTCCAGATCTCATCGTACCAATTTGCCTGGCAATTTTTCTAAAGAGCCCCTGCACTTTTCTATATTAGAACCCGCAATCCAATATGCAAATCCGAAATACATTTTCTTCTTTTGAAAACGTAGTTTCTTCGGATTAGATTCAAAAGACGTTTTCATCTATTTGCAGTTTTGCCACTAATCTTGTTGGAGCCATAAAATCTTCGTTTTAACTCCAATTTGGTCCGTTCAAGTTGCGTTAGGTTCGTAATTCTATAACATACATGTTCGTACTACTTTTAGATATATTTTCAACTTTTAAAATTCGAGTTTAGATTTAATCTATAATTTTATTAAAGAAAATCTAGTTTAATTCACAACTTCTCTATTTTAGCTCCAATTTTTGTGATCTTCGCGTCTGTGTGTTCGTAGTGAGACTTAGATTTGTTTTACAAACTTTTCATCTTGATTCTATGTTGTTGGTGTACTATTCTAATCTATAGCCTTTGTTGCTATGCATGATTGCTTCTGGATGCTTGTATGTTGCTGTGATTATCGAGTATAGACGGTGAGCAATTCGTGGGTGATCAAGAGTACTACTTTGATGAGCGGGATTAGCAGGAGCACTTTGTTCAAGGCAAGTATAGCATGGGATTATCCTTGTTTCCTATAAAATTTAATACATTTAATTCATGTTTGTAACACCCTAGGTGTTAGCCTTACATAAATTGACTTGCATTGCATAAGCATGAGCATCAAGCATTCATATTTACTCTTTTATATTTGAAACATATGAATGAAACATATGAAACATGTCTTGTTATTTCATGTTTTCTTTGTGTATGCTTATGATCATGAGTGAATAGGTGTAAGTAGTTGATGTGAGCCACTAAAACATATTAGCTACACTTATGATGACTAGTGGAACAATGTTCATGAAGATCATTTTGTCTAATCAAGTACTTAAGTGATGCTATGTGTGTTGAACGGGATAGCCCTATGTGTGACCAATGCATGAAATGAGTGTGTGACCTCGCAATTAGCTTAAACATGTCTAGAGCACCATTATGAACAACTTTGATATTCATGGTTAAGGGTAAATAGGTCATTAGGTCAGAGTTCAAGTACAAGTCATCCTTTGAATGTAACATGTTTGACCAAGTTTGAATTGCGTGCTATAGACTTTGCATGAAGGTGGTCACTAAAGCAAAGTTGTAGTATTTGATGTGGGGAACAACTTTTATGTTTGTGTCATAGACTAGTTTAGCTCCTAACATGCTTGAAATTGGCTTCCAAAAATTAGCTTTTCACTGTTTTGAACACTTTGAAAATTTTCAAAGTCAAAGTTGCTTTTACAGTTTGTTGAAGCTGACTTTGGTTTGATGTAACTCGTTATTCGTTGTGAATTAGGTCTTGATCGTTTAAGATGAATTACAGATGGTACTTAGAGCTACAACTCTTGTGTAGATTGTATGAGCTATTACTTCATGGATTAGAAGATTGAGCTTCATGAAAACGCGCTGTCAGGCCGTAATCGCGAGCACTGTCGAACTGAATCGGGTGATTCAGTGGCCGACCGTGGTAGAGCTCGGCTGCCGCGTGGAGGACACACGTCGCCGACGTCCTGCCGAGCCAGGCCACGTCGGGCTACCGCGCGCCTCAACACGCCCCGCACTCGCCCGCTCCCTCCCGTGCTCTCATTCGACTTTTCGCTTTCTCTTTCTCCTTTGCCGCAGAAGACAAGCACAGTAGCCGCCATAGCCCACCTTGGCGCCATTGGCAAAGCACAAAGCTCACCCACGTCGTGCAATCGCCACCGCATCAAAGACCCCACCGTAGTCCCTTCCGCGCGCGTCCACCTCGCCGGTTGAGCATTTGAGCTTTGGTAAGGACGCATTGTCCATTCCCGCCACTGCCGCCATGGGCGTGTCCTCGCCGGAGTTGAGGCCGCCGTGGTCGGGGTAGCTGGAAACTCCCTCGTCCTCCTCTCTCTCTGCCTGGGTAGCACCGTAGCGATCCCCGGTAGCTCATGCCGAGCTTGGTTGAGTCAGTCATGGCATGCTGTCGCCGGCGTCTCGCGCCGGAGCGCTGCCGTGCCGCCATCACCGGTGACAAGCCCCCTCCGCTAGGTCTTAGATCTCGCCGGTAGCACCATTCGATGTGGCTTGTCACATAGATCGTGTAGCTGCTGTCGATTTCGCCGGAGGAGACCACCGTCGGCGAGCTCAACCATCGCCGCGCCGTCGTGTGCTATCTCCCCTGTTCTATGTCAATGACAGGCGGGTCCGGCTAACAAGCGGGTCCCACGCGTCAGTGACAGTTTAGTGATAGGCTAGTTCAAATTAATAGATTTCTATGCTGTTTTGTAATAATTGTATCTCCAGTTTTGTAGCTTCAAAAATTGTGAAATAAATTTGGTAGTGTTCCTTAGGAAGTCTAGTATTTAGGAAAAATATAGTCTTGATACTTACAGTAGAAATTTTGGAAGATTTAAATGGAAATTTGAAATGTGTTTTTGAATGCATGCAAACTTGTTTATTTTATATCTAGAGTTTCTGTGGTCCAAAAATTATGAAATTTTGTGGGTAAGCTATTCTTGCTTAGTAGAAGCTCTGGTAAAAATTTGAGAGTCATTGCATGTGTGGTTTTTGAGTTATAGATTTTCCTTTTATCATTGATTGATACTTGTGTAAATTTTTGTAAATTATCTAGGAATCCTATGACCATAAAATTTTGTGGGGAGTATCCCAGTACCTTAAGGATGTTAGGAACAATATGAAATCTGTTGCTTGGCACTTTTAACTAAGGTTTTCTATTTATGCCTTTTTAAGCAATTATGCCTTGTCATTTTTGTGTAGGTTATTCTACTTATCCAAATGCCATGAAAATTTTATGGTAGTCTACTTAGAGTAGTACTATGCTACTGTAATTTTCTCAGATTTTTATGAACACCAGAAATATATGTTGCTGTGTAGCCCTAGTTTAAAATGAAATCAAATGATCTTCTTTAATGCGAGTTTAGTTAATAATGTTCTCTTTGGTGTATCTTTGTAGCGTCTTAGTTTGCTGTCGTGATTTGGCATGTTAGTACAGTGGTTATCGTAGTAGATAGTAGTACAGGTTCTTGGATGACGTTGACTACCTTGTAGAAGAGCTTTGCTATTACTATGTCCAATGAAGTTAAACATGGTCATCTACATTTCATGTATCATGATCATTACATGTCATCTCTCCGATGCACCTATGCATTAGCACTTATACATCTGCATCATACAGGATCGTAGGAGGAGTTACTAGTAGTAGTTCAGGAAGAGCAAACTGGGACAGATCCACAAGAAGTCCAGGCACAGGAGGTGCTAGAGGAAGAGGAGCAAGGAGAGGACTTGCCGGAGTGCGTGGATCACCAACCTAGTTCGTTCGAACGAGACAAGCCCCGGAGCATTCTAAGTCTCCTACTTTATAAAAGCAATTCTTTCTATATATATGAGTTTATATATTGTTGCATTAAGTTGTAGGAGTTGATTGAAACTGTTGATGCATTTATTAATATCCTTGCCTACCTTATTACCTTTTACACACGCAATATCATACAATAGCCAATACAAACCAACAGACCACAGGAGTAGGGTATTACGTCATACTGATGGCTTGAACCTGTCTAACTCGTGTGTCTCTGTTGCCTTCTTGTTCTTGATTACACGCCTCTCTGACGATCAATCTACCTTCATGGGATATCCCTCGGAGGACTGTCGACGATATTCTATCGACAGTTGGTGCGCCAGGTAGGGGTGTGCATGTTGTTTCTATATCGAACAAGATGGTACGTTCCACAGGCTCTTCGTCCCTCCCACAGCCTAGCCAGATCTTCACGGTCGGATCGATCTCATGGATCATCAACGCTGATGGAGTCAGAGAGCTCATCAAGCCGATGCAGATCAATTCTGCGCTGATCACCCTAGCACCTTCATCGATAACTCGCCACCCGCTTCCTCGCTACCAGAGGAGGCACATCAACAATGACGATCTGATCGCATCTATCGATCAGGTTGGTCAGAAGCTCGCCGATTGCCTCTCCATTGCCGAATCGGCTCTGGACACTCTAGTTCAGCGCCGACCACCCTCCGATCTAGATCTATCAGAGGCTGCTCGGGAAACTCCAGGGGTTACGGCCCTACCCTTTGGGTTCACCAATGTCACCGCCGCCTACCAGGATGACCTAAAGGGCAAATTTGCCGACTAGGTTGGAGATGTCCATCCTCTCGCCGACCAGATCACCGACCAGCCTCCGCCGACTGTCAACATGCTACACGTCGGCCGACGCCCCGGAGCATCCCACCAAACCATCCTAGAGGAGAGTCTGGACTTCGAGTCCTAGGGCTCTATGGAGACCATCACTGAAACCACCACTGAACTACTTCCTCTTCCTCCTCTTCGTGGTGGCTCTATCTTCAACGTCAGCATCAATAGACCCCCTCAGAATGGCGAAACCGAGGAGGAACGCGCTGCCCATGAGAACTGGAACGTCAACCAAGCACAGCACCGAGCAAACGAGGTCGCCCTTGCGATGGACGAGCAGCAGCTTGACTCACAAGGAAGGCCACGCCAAATCCAACGCAACCTCGACGACGAGTTTGTTCATGTCGACGGCCACGATGTGTACAAGACCCGAAGCACCAACCTGGCCGTGGCCGCCAATGAGCTCGCTCGACTCCCACAGACACCGAAAGTCGCCAAGGTCACCGCCATGCTCAAAGTGGTGCACTGCTAGGTCAATGAGATCCGCCAAGATCAGAGGCCTTCATACTCCACAACCTCGATTCACCGATCAGCTACGCTAAGATTTGATCGCCGCCCAAGTCGCTTCACCGACCAGCACCACGATGATAGGCAATCCCTCCAGGGCGGAGCTAGGGGCAACCGCATTGAACATCATCGCCAACATGACCAGGAGGTCAACTAGCATGTCCGAGTGCACCTCAACAATCTCTGAGATGCATGATGATGTATCGACGAACGCCGCTTTGGTCGCCATGAAGAAGAAGTACGCCGCCGCCAGGAGTATGAGCAAGAGTACGGTAACCCGGACTCAGCTCTTGAGCCACTCAATGTCGGCAACGCTGCAGACGCTGACGCCGACAACCCTGAAGGGCCCCCAGCATTCACGAGGGTGCTCCGAACACTTCAGTGGCCTCGTGGTTTTAAAATCACTAGGGTCGAGCCATATGAGGGAAGGATGAATCCAACACAGTGGCTATAGGCTTACACCACTGGTGTCCGCACCGCCGGAGGAGACTCTAGTGTCATGGTGAACTATCTTCCCGTCATGCTCACGCCAACCGCCATGAACTGGTTCAGAAGCCTTGCCCTAGACTCCATCAGATCCTAGGAAGAGCTGAAGAAGGTCTTCACCAACAACTACATGGCTACGTGCACTCGGCCGGGCACCAAGCATGACCTAACCCACATCTACCAGAGGCCATCTGAGCTCCTCCGTAGCTACATCAAATACTTTTCCGAGATGAGGAATTCTATTCCAAACATCACAGAAGCTGAGGTCATCACCGCCTTCATCCGAGGACTCCACCACCACGAGGATGCAGGCACTCATTGCCCAACTTGACGCAGTGACGATCGCCCTGATGACCGATGCCACAACGACCGCCACTACGACGACCGCAGTTACCATCGGGACAGCGACCGTGATCGGC